>PVKE010008632.1:0-47138 GCA_004027555.1 Craseonycteris thonglongyai
GGGGGGGGGGACTTCTCTTTTCCCGTATATTTGGACACCAATATCAATTTAATGGGACTGCTGAAAGAAGTAAGTCTCATGGGTTCTTACCTTCAGTCGCCAGAACACATTACAGTAGTCACAAGCACAAAGAATAAAATGAATGACTGAAGACAGCAACAAGCCACAGACAGCTGAAAATGCTCAGAACCAAGGATTCTATTTTTGTAACAGTTTTCAGTAGGAGGAAGCAAGAAACAGCACATTCTCAGATTGCACTACCAGAGAATGTTGCTGTTCTCCGAGAGATGTATAAAGTGGCAAGGGACTTGGATTTAAATGTACAAACACAGAGAGAATCCCACCTTAATGGGTACCATTATGACATCCAGTTCAATATAATGAGGCTATTTTTACAATCTGGCCAGCAGCCCATATTAGCACAGCTTTACTGATGTGGATACAACAAATTCTGTTTGAACAAGAAATCCCTGGGAAAGAAAAAAAAGAAAGAAAAAAGATCCTTTCACAGGCTATATCCATTTAGCAATCAATCAAAGAGAAAATATTCTTCTATTAAAGACGGCAGCTCCCATTTGAATCCTAGTAAAATATGATATTCTAAATAAAATAATGTTCTACTTGTGATGCTTACCAATTGCTGTCTTGTGAAAACGTCATAACTCTTGGTGACCAAACTGGTGACCAGGAGATAGGGTCAGCCTCAGGGGTGAGTATATTGCATGGCAGCTGATAAGGGTCCAAGTACACCCAAACTCTGAAGCAACTGAATCACTTTGTGGAAACCCCATATTGGGCAAGAAAGTAAACTATCTATAGACCTTTGCAAAATCTGCAAAATGTCCCATTAGCTCCTACATATTCGATGGAATTATATAATTTGCCAATATTGTAATATTTTAAGACACAGAAATGGCAATTTCATATGGTTCACCCTAGTACAATGTTACCATCTTAAAGAGAGTGTGTCAAAGAAAAAAATCAGATGGAATACTGACTCTGGGCTAGTATGACTACTTACTAGCTGTGTTGTTTTACTGGCTAAGTCTCTTAACCTCCCTAAGCCTCTGGCATGAAGTAACAGCCCCTCAAGGCAAGTCCTTCTTACTCCCCAACCTTTCTAAGCGTAGCAACAACCAGAGAGAGTATCTTCCCATCCCTCCTTCAGTTTGGATCTGACAATCCTATCCCAATCTCTCCAAGGCAGAGCAGCAAAGCCTGGGAATTACCCCTTAGAAAATAAAAGTAAAAAAATTACAAAAACTTAGAATAATTAGCAACATTTAAAAAATGTATTAACTCTACAAAGACTATTTTGAATCTAGAGTGATTGTTCAATTTAAAAATAAGCTAAAATTCATAATCCTATTAGAACTCAGGCCCCAAAATATTTAAGAATCTTAGTCAAAGAAAAAAAAAATCACCTCACCACCACTCAAACACAACTGCTCTTTTTGGCTGAGGTAGTGAAACACACAGGACATGCCCTGGATAATGTTGTCCTTGTGTGTTAAAGTTGGACTCCTTAGGCTGCAGCTGGTCAGTTTACTGTCAGTCAAGATCTCCCTCAACACACACACACAACACACAACACACAACACGCACACATACACAGGGGCCCAGCTTCTCCCACTGACTCCCTCTGTACCTCACCATCTAACATGGGAGGAGTCTGACCACACATGCAAGCTTATGCCCCAAGGGTCACCCAAGCTGTGCCAAGCCACTTGGGGGTTCTCTTCTTTCTAATTGTGGGTGGAGATACTTCCCTCCAGGAAAAAACCTCAGTCGTGAGCAAACCCACAGGGGAATCAAGCTAAGATACAGCTTAAACATGTGCTTATTTTCTTGTCCTACAGATACTATGTTATTTGTTTTGATGTTCCTAGCACTTGACACAGTGCCTAACACATGATAGGTGCTCAATAAATCATTTATGACTGCTTAAAGACTTACTAGAGAAAGATCTAATAATCCTTTCCCAATGTAGCAGAATCATTGCTGATTTCTTATTTATGGTCAACCCTCTGCCTTCCTAAGACTTGTACATTCCCTTCTTTGACTCAAAGACTCACAGACATTGATTTTATATTTATTGGCAGGACAAAAACTATTTTATTGAATTTCACTGAAATAACACTCTACTAATTCACATTTACTCTGTGTTACTTTGTGTTAGGCAGTGTCGAGAACCTCACACGTTATCTCATTTAATGTTCACAGTGACTCTGAAGTAGATATTATTACCTACATTTCATGAATTTAAAAAATATTGAGAGAAAGTGAAGTTAAGCGATTTGCCCACAGTCATGGAGCTAGTGAATGGTAGCAATAGAATTTGAGCAGGCAATAGACCCAGAGCCCAAGCTCTTTACTAACATGTTATGTTGCATAATAAAATGTAGTGAAATCTCATTTCATAACACATTTTTTTCAAATACCTTGTAATATATCCCTATGTTTATCAGGATTTGAAACATCTCACTAAGAAGCCTAGACTGCATCATATTCTTTTTTTTTTTTTAAGGCTATGCTGTTTTATTTTATTTTATTTTTTGACAGAGAGAGAGAGAGAGAGAGAGAGAGAGAGATACAGAGAGAGAGAACTGAAGTGGGGGAGCTCCCCAGTTCAGCATGTGGGTCCACAAAGGCTGGGGCCAGGACTCAATCCTCAGTCCCCAGCACTGCAAAGTGAGCGCTTAACCCACTGAGCTATCCCGGCTTCCCCTGCATCATGTTCTAATAATGGTAGGATTATGATGTCAAACACAGCACTGAGGAGCCTTTAGGATCCTGCAAAACTGGAACAAGCTCTATAGATACTTTGCTCCTCCCTCTCTTCCATCCACCAGTGTTCATTGTCTTAATATATACCTCATGTTTGCATTCTACAAATAATTTTGGAAATACAACCATTATATTAGGTTGGTGCAAAATTAATTGCGGTTTTGGACCATGAATTTTAAATCATTATAACTAGGCTCAAATACACCTTTATTAATCAAAATAGAAACCATTATAATCAACACATTTTTGCTAATGAGAAATAAGTTTGTATATTTCTGTAGAGTAAAAATCCAGGCTTTGGAATTTGACAAACTATTGGAAAGCATTTTCTGCATCCTGCTGATTGTGGAAACATTTTTCCTGCAAAAAGTTGTCAAGATGCTTGAAGAACTGATAGTCAGTGGGTGAAAGGTCAGGTGAATATGGCAGATGAGGCAAAACTTTGTAGCCCAATCCACTCATCTTTAGAAGCTTTGGTTGTGTGACTTGCAGTGGGGCATTGTAGTAGAGAATTGGGCCCTTTCTGTTGACCAATGCTGGCTGCAGGTGTTGCAGTTTTCAGTGCATCTCACTGGTTTGCTGAGCATACTGCTCAGGTAGAATGGTTTCGCTGGGATTCAGAGAGTTGTAGTGAATCAAATCGGCAGCAGACCACTAAATAGTGACCATTACCACAATTTGGTGCAAGTTTGGCTTTGGGAAGTGCTTTGGAGCTTCTTCTCAGCCCAACCACTGAATTGGTCATCGCTGATTGTTGCATAAAATCCATTTTTGTTGCACATCACAATCTGATCGAGAAGTGGTTCATTGTTGTGTAGAATAAGAGAAGACAACACTTCAAAATGGCGATTTTTAAAGCTTTCTGTCAGCTCATAAGGCACCCACTTACCAAGCTTTTTCACCTTTGCAATTTGCTTCAAATGCCTAACTACTGACCATAGGTAGAATGGTTGATATTGAGTTCTTGAGCAATTTCTTGTGTAGTTGTAAGAGGATCAGCTTCAATGATTGCTCTCAATTGGTCGTTGTCAACTTACAATGGCCAGCCACTATGCTCCTTTGCGAAGCTTCTTGAACTACCACTGCACTGTCCATCTGTTAGCAGTTCCTGGGCCAAATGTGTTGTTGATGTTGCAAGTTGTCTCTGCTTCTTTACAACCCATTTTGAACTCGAATAAAAAAATTGCTCAAATTTGCTTTTTGCTAACATTTCCATAGTCTAAGATAAATATAAAATAAACAGCAAGTAATAAGTCATTAGCAAAAAATAATAATAATAAGGCAAGAAATACACATTAAAAATGATGTAGAACATAACTACACTTACCGTAGTTAACAGTGTATTACAATATCAAGTGGCAAATTTCAACAATACAAAAACCACAATTACATTTGCACCAACCTAATACATGCAGTGTCACTATGTATTCAATTCAGTAAGATTTTTATATTCAGTTCACAATGCTGACATCTCTTAAAACTCTAAAAATTGTCTTCTATGCCTAGATGCTAAAAAAAAAAAAAATTATCCTAAAATCAGGTGAGCACATTGAAGATATATCAGTATTAATTTAGAAAAGTTAACAGCCCTAGGCAAAGCAGTTTCCAATCCTGATGGAACATCCTTAGTTCCAACAAAAAGTTCAAGGTAAAGATGGAAGGAAAATCCAGCTTAGACAAGAGCAGTGAGACGAGCACTGTTGAATCTAATTTGAAAAATGACACCCATTTAGTCTCAAGGAATATTTCTAGAAAAAGAACAATGGAACAAATATGTGTAAGTCATTTTTCCATCTCAAAAGACCTTCCCAATCTCTGCTTCCAACTCATAAAATTCTACTTCTCTGATAGCTCCCCCTTATATCAAACTCCTTTGAATTCTGTACCCTCAGCAAATAGTGCCAATGTATCAAATCATTTCAAACTGTGCTAATATGAGTACTTAAATATTTAAATGAAACACTTCTATCTTGCCAACAAAATTGTAAACTGCTTGAGCAATGCCAAGACTTCTGCTTCATGTACTCATGCAATAAATCATTGCAATCTGCTATAGTCTGAGACACTGGGGACAAAAATCATACCCAGTCCATAATGACTATGGGGAATACACACAGGTTTTCTTAAACACAATAAAAAATGCCACTGTTGCACATATCATTCACTTTAAATTTTAATTACTGACATTGGTAAAGTTGACAAAACACTGATTCCAACTAAATTAACCTTAGAAATTGTATAAATCTTAGTTTCTTACATTCTCTTTCCCTATAAAGAACCATTCTACCAGGTAAAGGACTTTCATCTTGCCTGGCACAAATAAGGCACTTGGTAAATGCTGGCTTACCCTCTTCCAAGAAGAAATCTCAGTTCATTTTGGGATACACAATGATAGCAGTGAAAAACAGAGCAAGCTTAACCCAGCTATAGAAATCACCACACACAAAGAACACAGTGTTTGGAGCTGTGTGTGTTCAGTGAAACAAAAACAGAGAGGAAATAAATATTTAAATTTGTGGATTTGAGGTTTTAGAAATCCAAGTTAAGGAGGGAAATGTATATCACCTTTTGAAGTATTTCAGTTGATACCACATCATTGGCAAGTGCTAATAACAAGAGTTAGGCGCTTTGAGCATTTGCTTTCAGCCAGGCTCTGTGCTATATATACATTATCTCATTTAATATCTCTCAATTTCTAAAAGTTGAATACAAAGTTCTCTATTTCACAGATGGGGAAACAAAGAGTTAAAGAAGGAGACCTGTGCTCAAAGTCGCAGTTATGTAGGAAAGAATATTCCAACCCAGATTTATCTGACACCAAAGCCCATGCCTTTCCCTTGCAGGTTTCTTTAAATGATGCTATGGGTTTTTATAAAAAGAAAATTGCGATCCTACTGCAATATAACTTCCAAGAGTAAAAGTCACAGATGGTAAACAGATGGCTCAGACTTAGCCAGACCCCAAATATTGCCAATATTCCACAAAACTAAGTTTCCTTCTCATCCACCTCAGCCCTGCCTTCACCGTGGACCACCTCTCTCCCCCGCCACCTCCCTAGACCTTGGAATGCTTGTGGTGGGGGAAAGAAGGTAGTGAGGAGTTACTCCTTCAGGCAAAGCAGAATGTTAAATTCTTCCATTGATAGGCACAAAGGTATTTCCAGGTTGTATCCAAACTCCAACCAATCTTTTTCGCATGATGGCTTAAACACAGACACTAGTACTTCAACCCAACTGAATTTCTTTCAACACCTGTTCATCTAGAATGATGTCACAGGCCAGTGAGAACAGAGAATAGAGAAGAAAGCACTGAATAAGGGGGAAGCAGTAGCGACCTTTTACTAAATTATCAAGATATACATAATCCACCACACACACACACACACACACAAACACACACATACAAGTGTTTACCACATGAGTAGACTAAGTCAGAAGACAAAAACATGCTCTTTAGGAGTTCAAAGAAAGCCTCATTTGAATTTGTCCAGGCAGTCTCAGTAATGTATGGATCCTGTCTTCAAATAAGGTAATGATCCATGGTTTTCCATGATGTGACTCAAAGATCAGAACCTTTTCCCTCCCAACAGCTAGGCTAAGAGAAAGACAGAGAGGAGCGGTCTCAGGCTGATGTGATCATTTAGCACATACGTGTCCATCTCCCCGGAACTAAAGAGCAGGTCCTGTGAGTCAGTGCCCTCCAGGTCTGAACAACAAGAGAAGGGTGGAGGCCAGAGAGGCCTGGGGAGTGTGTGTGTGTGTGTGTGGCGGGGGGGGGGGGGGTTGTGCAACTGGGCCGCATTATTGCCAAGGGGCCAGAGGACAACATCCCTGCCCGGAGCAGGTGGGGACACTCTCTTATCTCCAGACCTTAATGGAGTCCCCAAGGGACAATCTTTCCCACCATTCTCCATCAAAAACAGAAAAGAGCTAATTCTGTACCCTCCACCCCATAACATGGACACACACACTATCTAGGAAATACCCAATGCCACTGGAGGTAGTTTGTGCCTCCTCTCATAAAAAAAGATGACATGGCTTGACAATCTACTGACATTTATTTTAACACTTTTGTTTAACAAGAACATAAAATACTAACCCTGGTTGAAGAAATGAAATAATTAGTAATAGCCATGATGTATCTGTGTAATCTAAAGTCAAGCAAGTCAGTAAAAAACTAAAAGGTTTTCAGGCATTATTTTTTCTTACAAAATGAAGATGTCCTTAGTGAGACATAGGGAAAAAAGATCTATTCTTAATTAAATATCATTGAGAAGACAGCACTGCTAAATTTGAACTTCTGTCAATAGCAGTACATACTTGTGAAGCAGAAACACGGAGGCAGATTTTTAATCTTCCATTATGAGATCAGATGAAAGCCTAAGAAGAAGTTGAGTGGGCTGAATACTATGTGTTTTAGTCATTCAAATTTATCCCTCTCTCCCAGACTTCTCCCCTTCAACCACCTTGACTCCCTCCCACCCCTATACAGAGAATCTCACTGTACACTAGAAGTTGACACCCAGGCTTTAATCCTCACTTCATCACTTACTCAGCATACCTGACAGTTTCCTCACCTATAAAATGGGGAGTGTGATCCCTGTCCCAACCACCTCACAGAGTTGTCAAAGGAGCTAATTAAGTAACAGATATGACAGCATTTGTATAACAAACAAACAAACAAACAAAAAAGAATACAAAGCTTAAGCATAAGTAATGAGTTCAAAACTAAATACAGGTCATTGTAATAAAAAAATTACAATAAGTGAAAAGTGTATGAAAGATAAGATTATTTAAACAACTACTAGTATTATGTCCTGTAAAATAGGCTGAATCTTCCAGCTCTTTCTTTTAATAAAGTGGTAGTTATAAAGTTATTACTAATTACTATTAATAGTTTTGGTTGTTATAAATTACTATTAGTACAAATGTGTCTTCAATTTGTTTCTATAATGATTCCATTACATAAAGAATCATTTGAAAAGGACAACTGGAGCTTTGATATTCAATATTATTATAATAAAGATCAAACACAATTAAGGATCAAATCTAATTTATGGGTATACATTAGTGAATGATTATTATTTTCTATTAGCTCCTTATTACAAGTTATGTTCTTATAGAAGTATATGTGGACTTATGTGAAACATGATTATTATTATTTCTTTTTTTTTTGACAGAGATACAGAGAGAGAGACAGAGAGAAGGGGGAGGGCCCAGAACCGTCTCCATAGCTGCACATCATTGGTTTTTCCACATAGTTTCATTCCACAGGTGGGCGCGGGGCTGCACAGGGCAGAAACTGGGCCAGGGTCTCACCCCAGTGAGAACCAAACTGGGATCACTCCTCAGTTCAGCATATGGGTCCACACGGGCCAGGGCCGGGGTTCGATCCTCGGTCTCGGGGTTGCAAAGTGAGCGCTTAACCCACTGAGCCATCCCAGCTTCCCCATGATTATAATTTTTAATGATCAAAAAATTAAATCTATGCACCAAGAGCTCCACAGACCTGAGGCATGAAAGTAAATTATTTTATATTTTGCTATAGCTTGCAAAATTAAAGCTGCTTCATTTGACATTATTTATAAAATGGTATAAAAGAGTGGTTTTGCTTACCAGGAAAATAAAATCTATTTCTATAACTGTACATACCAATTTTTTAAAGAGAATTTTCTAAAATATCCTGGTAGTAATAACAATAACAGCAATAGGCCTTTAATTAAATTACAAAAACATTAATGCCCAAATTAGCACTATTGCACTTGGAAGTGCAAACTAATATTAGCAAATTTTAATGGTTGATACTTTATAGTAAGGATATATTAAATTTTATATTCACAGAATATGTTAATACTTAAAAACCCTTATAACTGTAAGAACTACAATGGTTTCATGCAAAGGAGGACAAAAGTTATGGGACCTGAAATAATTATAATGTAGAGACCATGTTTTTTTCTACTTTGGCATTTGCTCTAGCTATTCTACAAATCTAAAAGGGTTATTTAGTAGATCATAAGTGTCATTTGGACCACTAATGTAAATTGTCTGTATTCTGCTTTTTGCAATACTGAAATAAAAATTTTAACACAGAAAATTGCTTCTTTCTATGTGTTCTGTGAATCACCCTACAACAGTATGTGAGATTTTCCACTAAACTGGTGTTCCATCCAAAACTTCTGAGATAAAGCAGAGAAACCTTCTTTACCAACAAAAATGATTGAAGATATTAAATCTGTTTGATTCCATAATATCCAAATAGCTCTTGAAATCTTCTCTTTCTTTTTTTACCTTCCAGGCAAAATATCAGAATTGTATTAGCCTAAAATTTGCATTAGAAAATTGTACTTTAAAATACACTAACATTTACAACTATCTCCTATAGAAGTCCCTTCACAAAATATCGTCTATCAATCAGCCTAACTGAGGTCATGCATCAGTATCTGATGAATTTCAGCGGCAGGTTGTTTTTAATGGCATCAATAAACTAGTTCTCATGTATTTCTTTCAACCTTGTACACACAATAATTTTGAACATTTTAAATGTGCCATCATAAATGGAGCAATGACAATGTAGAAAAATATTATTTAAGGAGGAGTAACATGCTATCTGTAGCTTACTTTGAAAAGATTTAGTGGATAAAAAATGCATGTAAAAAGTAGATACACAAAGGTAGAGAAAAATTTGATAATATAGCAAATATGGCTTATATTGCAGATGGTATATACTCATGTATAGCTATTCATTATACTGTTGTTTCAAAGTTTTGTGTTTTTTGTTTTAAAATATTTAAAAATTGGACTTTTGCACCTCATTCGTTCATCCTTAAAAGTAGATTATTTTTAAGTTTTATTTTTAAAACATAAAGTTTAAAAACCAAGAATCTAAGGTCGTAATTTTCCTAGAAATCACTTTTTGTAGTTTATAGGGTGTTCACATTTTCAATTTTCTTCAAATTGAGTACTAAGGTTTTCTATTTAATTGGCTATTAATAATTAACAATACTAATTAAACAAATTCAAGGAAATATGAATTCTAGAAAATTACTTAGGTATTACACTGTATCCTTTCCTTTTCTCCTCCATATTTTTCTATACTTTCCCCAACATTCACTGTTACTGGACACTAGTTCTATTCTTATATCCTGCTCACACTCTGTTCACGTCCTCTTGAAAATAATCAGAGAGCAGGGCCTAACATACTTAGCACTTACTTCAAAGCCTGTGAGCATCAAAATTTGTAAGAAAAACATTTTTTTTTTAATGTGGCTCATAAAGCTAACAGGACATGTGTATCTTACAGGAAAATCACGAACTAGTCAGTTTTTTGTTTTGTTTTGTTTTGGGGGTATCTAAATGGATTTGGGGGTATAGTTGGTTATTGATTTGGGGTTTAGTTGTTGGTTGTTGTTATTTTTTTTTCTTTTAGTTTTAATAAAGAGCTCTAGAAGCCTCAGGGAACCTCAAGAACCCAGAGAAAAACTAAGAGAATTTTAAAAATGTAATCATAGTGTCTTCTCACTCTCCTCTCCATAATTTCATTACCACCATAATTTCGCACCATAGTCATACAAAATTTACCACCGTCATTTTGCACCATAGTCATACAAAAGTCAGTAAAGCATCAGGGCAAACACCACCTACCTGTAAAATTCCTATATTTGCTGTTGCAGATGCTGATTAAAACAAGATTACTGAATATTTCTATTCGCCTTTGCTTTTGTTGATGATGACTAATTTTTCTAGGCACATTTTAACTTCAACAATAAATTTGCCATCAAAAAATTAGAAAAGTAAGCTTCTGTAGCTTCCATCAAAATGTCACCTTTATTGGATGAATGCTTATTCACAATTCTCTCTACTTTCATGACATTGAAAATTCCTTCAAAATGTATGCTATTAACATGTCTAAATTTGGAAAACATCTGGTCTGCCAAATTATTTGGGGAGCTTGTGGTTTTTAAGTACATTGTTTGGTGGTGTATGTGGAAAGAATTCACTTATTCTCAGGCTTCATAGAGAACTAACCCTGAGAACAAATGTATGTGGTAGCTCACTGCTACCATAGAGAATCAATAGCCGTCTATTTAATTTGCTAAGACAATGTAAATTAGTAACTTCCAACCAGATGTGTGATATACACATCAAACAAACTGCAACCTGTTCATTACGAAAATCCTGTCAACACACACAGAGCCACTTCATGACATTTTATCTGAGGCAGTTTCCACATTTGCAGCTATAAAAGTTGTCCTAAGAATTTTTATACAAAGAATTAGAGCTGAGCCTCATAAAAGGGTAATCAATTTCAGCTTTTCATCTTGTGTGCGTCTGTGTTTATTTCTATTTTCACTTAGACATATGAAACATTCAGAAAAATGTGTGCCATGCAATTTTTCCTTCTGTAAATCATTTCTCCTTATTACATCTTTTTAATCTGATGCAAACTTGGTAGCCTAATCCTGCAGCTCTGAAGAAGTGTGTGTAGTGAAGAACAACAGAGTCACCAGAAGAAAGAAAATACACTAATCCGCTGGAAAACAAAACAGAATATTTGAAAATGATTCCAAACATAAATTAAGTTTACCCATTGGGAGGTCTAACTTGCATTCTGATATTTAAATGGGTCTGTGTGACTATATACACTGCTGTTTGGTAAAAAATGATTACTAACCACAGGCGCCCACCAGAGAACAGAGTGTATGTATAATGCTTGTAGTGCCTCAGACATACAGAGCACCTTCTTAAAGAATGTCCATTTCCTTTCCATGGAAAGCAGACATAATGTTTCACTCTTTAATACTTATGCCTCACAGGGCAGCTTATTTTATGAATTATGATTGTCATTTTTTTCTTATGTTTATTTTAATAATATGAAGAACTGCATCCATAAAATAGATGGTTTTGTTTCATGATACCCCAAATATTGATGTTTTCTGCCCTGTACTAAAATCCACAGCCTTTGTGCTGTTACAAAAAGCTAATAGGATTTATTTTGACACCATTTACTAAAATGGAAAAAGTAAAATGATTCTTCTTAAGACTAATAACCAGCTATTAGTCTTTAGTACTAAACTCTTTTCTAAACTAAATTCATTCTCCAAGTCTATTAAATTAATTTTTCTTATTAAGCAAGGCAGAAAATAAATAGTATTATTTCCAAGCATAATACTTCCAACTACATTTTTTAATTTGGCAATTTAAAAAAAACGTGAAAGGAATCTAGTCCTCGTCATCGACAGTACAGTCTGATTCCAAAAAGCACCTCTGAACCAACTTCCTAATGTCAAAATAGCATTTCTCCTATGGTAAGTGCCTGGTGTGTCAACTCTGCCAAAGCAAAAAACTCCTGAGGTGCCCTAAAATCACAAGAATTTCAACCGCAAAACAAAACAAAACAAACAAAAAAGGCAACTGTGCACACAAAAGAGTTCTTCATGAAGACTTCCACCTTTCGACTTTCACAAACGTTATACAGAACGTGCTTTCTTCACCAGCTCCACAGCAGGCCATGTGATCAGGGTGCAAGGCCACATGATTATTGTTTCTAGAAAGAATAAGCCTCAAATGCAGCTGCCCGGGTCGCATAGCCGCTGCACCGCACAGCGATGCTTTGAACAACGCGCGCGCGCGGGGCCTGGGCGCTGCCCAGAATTTATGGTCTTCGCGTGGGTCCGCTTGCGTGCTGGAGGTTAGTCAGACCCTCCTGGTCACTTAAACCCCCTCTGTGGTGGGGGGAGGCGGGAATCACTCTCTCAGAACTCGTAACTTTGATTGGAAACTCTGGATAAAATTAAGAACTTCAAACCCAGATTTGAAAAAGTGAAACAGATGTCCTTTTTGTTATCCATAAATGGCTCCGTACGTCGGACCCTTTCCTTTCTCTCTCTCCTTTTCCCCTCTATGCCGCATTAAGTTTTATTTAATGCAGAGTTCGCTTAAAAGGTTAAAGGGGGCGGGGGGGGGGTAGAAAGTAAAAGAGTAAATATAGACCGTGGATGGAAAAACTCCTAAATCTGTCTCTATAAGGAAGGAAGCTTCTTCGTAAAGATGAAAGTGCTCAAGCTGCCTCCTGCCGCCGCAGAGCGCACACCGGGCGTCCCGCCGCGCCGGCGGGGCCCAACGCGGCACCCTCGTGGAGACCAGGGCCCCCTGGCTGGCACTCACGTGAGAACGTAGTTGACGCTGACGATGCAGTGCGGCCGGGATGAACGGCTGTTGTGCACGATGGTCGCGTAGCTCTGCACCCACACCCAGCCGCCGTGCTTCGCCAGGAACCTGTAGTACTTGGTAGTCACCTGCCCCTTCACCAGCACTGATGGAGACAGAAGGCAGGGTGGTGAGCGCGCCCGCTCCCGATCCGCGCCCTGCGTAACCCCTGGTGGAGCCAGCGCGTCCCCGAGGGACCCTAATGAAAGCGCACGCGGGCAGGAGGGAGGGACAAGGCGCCCCTTCGCGGATTGCTGGCCTGTTCATGTGCATCGAGTCCTCGGTCCCTCGCGATGAGCAAAAGCGGGGGACACTTTAAGTTAGAGGATCCCCTCCCCATCTGATGTTCTAACTGCTCAAAGTCGGGTCCAGACGGCCCACTTCCACGCTAACGTTCCCTGTCCCCGGAGACTAAGTTCAAAGCCGAGCAAGTGACATGGATCAGTGGATGAGCCCAGGGGCCTAGCCCCAGCTTTTCTTCCCGTCTTCAGTAAGGTTTGTGGGGGATGGGGAGGCCTGTATATTCACAGGAGAATAAGACTCCTCCCCGGGAGGATTTCGCTGGAACTTCCCAAACGCTCCCTCCGCCCGAGGGCGCTCGCAGATGTGAGAACCAGGTGGGGCCCGGCGCTGGAGCGGCTGCTCCTGGGACCTCACCTACGACCTCACCTCCACCACCCGACCAGGGTTCCAAGGTGTCCGCTGGGGACTTAAGCCGCGTCCTCTCCCTCCCCCTCCCCACCGTACGCCAGGCATGGGCCAGGGTTGTGGGTGCCAGGCAGGATGGCGCCTTACACAGGTGGTGGGCGCAGCGCAGGTGGAAGGTGTCGCAGCCGTGCACGTGGTGGTACAGAGTCTTCTCAATCAGGTCCTGAGGTTCGTACCCCGTCAGCTCCGCCACTCTGGGGAGAGCAATCCCCGCCGGATGAGCGCGGGGTGCGGGGTGCGGGGTGACCCCCACCCCAGACAGCCCACCCTCCCTTCGCTCCCATTGATCGACTCATCCGTAACACGGGCACCGAAGGTCGACAGGGCGCCCCCAGTTCCTGAGCAGAGTGGCCCTCCTGCTAGGGGTGAGCCTTTGGCCGCCCTGGGCACTCACCTGGAGTCCAGGAAGATGAGCTTCATGTCCAGGCTGGCGCGGAACATGAACATGTTGCTGTGCAGCTTGATCTCCGTGACGGCGCTGGGTGGCAGCGAGTGCCCCACGGCCACCAGGCCCACGTTCTGGTAGCAGCCGTCGAAGGGGGACATGTCCAGGCTGTACTGGCGGATCTTCAGGTAGCCGCTGCAATGAATGACCTGCGGCGGAGGGGGAGGGGCTGAGACTCAGACACTCACTCCGGAAACCTCCCGAATAGGTGGGGGGAAGGGATTGAAGTAAAACCTGAGATTCCATTCGGCTGCAAACGCCTCGTGGGCCACGCCCCCGCACTCGTGTGTCCGCAGTTATTGGTGCTCCGAGCTGTCTCAAGGGAACGACCGCACTGCCTCACTGAACTCACCTGGAGGCTCGTAAGAAATGCAGACACCTGGGCCCTGCCTCCCTAACGCAACGGCGAAGCGGGGTCCTGCCGAACCATGGATGTGACCGACCTAAAGCTCTGCCTCTTAACCTCACTGAGGGTCAGAATCTAAAGCCACGAGTAAACTCCACCAAGTCACCGAAGCGACCATTTCAAACGCTCAACACATCCCTCAAGCCCATTATGAGCCCCAGATTAAGAGCTCCGGCAGCCAGACACGGTGGCACTTCATCTCCACACGTAGTCCCTGGGTGTTCACGAAGATGCCCACGCGCCTCTTGGCCTGCCTCCTCCGCCTGCACCCGGTAGGTGGCCGCGGCTGCCAGGAGGCATGGACCTTCCCTCTCGGTCACGCACCTTGTAGCCGCCGCAGGTGAGGCCCGCGTTCCTCTTGGCCAAGACGCACTTCATCCTCAGGAAGAAGGAGCGCTCGATCTCGTATTCTAGGAGAGAGGAGCCGGGGAGGCTGAGGACGGGAGACATGAGGTGCGCTGCCACCGTCCCTGCCAGGAGGAATTGGGGGAAAGCCACACGCGGAATG
Source organism: Craseonycteris thonglongyai (assembly GCA_004027555.1). Classification (NCBI taxonomy): domain Eukaryota; kingdom Metazoa; phylum Chordata; class Mammalia; order Chiroptera; family Craseonycteridae; genus Craseonycteris; species Craseonycteris thonglongyai. The sequence goes on from PVKE010008632.1 coordinate 15,060, forward strand.
CGTGGGCCCACATGTCCCAGACACGCGTGGGCCTTACCTTGGACGAAGTGAGAGTGGTAGGGCTGGTGGGCCGTGAGCACTGCAGTCATCTCGTCGTGGTCTGCAGGGTGGATGTATTCGTAAATGCTGTTCCCGGTCAGTTCTACCTATAAAGAGGAGGGTATTATGGTCTCCGACATGTGAGTGGGGGAGTGAGGGGAGAGGAGATTGGGTCAGGGGGTCCACAGGACTGTAAGGACAGGAGCGGAAGTGCCAGAGTTGGCCCTGAATTCGAATTCCAGTTCTGCTGCCTGCTACCTGTTGCAGCGTATTTAAGCCTCTGTTTCCTTATCTGTGAGAGGAAGTAATAATAGTACTTATGTAGTAGTAGTAGATCCCTGGCAATGTTCTAGTGAAGACATCAAGACATAAGTATGTCACCCACTTCCCACCCTGTTAGGCTTATGGTAGGGTCTCAAAAAGGTTGTCAAGTTTTGGGCTTGGGGTAGAAGCAAAAGGTGGGTAAAAAGAGAGCTACAGACCCCCTGACAACTGAGATATTTCCAGTCCCAGAAGTGCACATAGAAAGCCTTTGGGGAGTCCTCCTACCCCTCACCTCCTGCCTCCAGCTCTGGCTATAAAAACTAAAGCCTGGAGGTGTAAACAACTCACCTACCTGAGAAAGACCCAGGTGGACTGAAGCTGTCTCCGAAATATACATGATCTTCCCGTCTGGAGCCACCACAAAGATGAAACCGTCTAGGGTCTGGGGAGATAGAAACAGAGTTGAATGGAGGGCCCTCTTGGCTATCTGGACTAATTGGGAGTGGGGAGAGAGAAGTTGGAAATGCTTAGCCAGAAGTACAGAGAGATGGAGTAGAGAGGCTGGCAAAAATAGGGCATAGAAAACCAGCCATGTAAGTGCCCCTTTCATTCATTCCTAATTTGTAAGCATCTGAGAAATGCAGCACACTGGAAGGAACCCAGAAGTGATGACCAAGGGTACTGCCCTGTAAGATTCAGGATCCACTGAAATGGACAAAGCAGCCATATCTGTAACATACACACACACGCTTTCTAGGGGGCGGGAGGGGGATCACAGCTAAAAGAGGTGGGTTGGGTTCCTGGGGTAATGATCACCGAGAGAACCAGAAGTTTCTTGTGTCAATCTTGGAGGGCTTTGTGGTGGCTACATCCTATCAAACAAGCTTGTTCAACCTGCAGCCAGCAGGCTGCATGCATCCAGCAGGCTGCATGCATCCAGGATGGCTTTGAATGTGGCCCAACACAAATTTGTAAAGTTGCTTAAAACATTATAAGATTTTTTTTTTTTTTTGCTCATCAGCTATCATTATTAGTGTATTTTATGTGTTGCCCAAGACAATTCTCCTCTTTCCAATGTGGCCCAGAAAAGCCGTAAGATGGGACACCCCTGCTATAAATGAAAGAGTCCAGCAGGATTTGGGAAATAGCAGGTACTGGGTGATGTGAAAGGGCTGGCAGCCTGAAAGTCGTAGACAGAAGGCAGCTGACCAGTGGCTCTGAGTCTGGGAGAGGGGATTTAGGAGATGAGAGCCTTTCTGAGCAGCAAGTCCATAGAGTAGTGCCATAATGTGATGTGTGCTGTTTACATTGATGTATCAAACTGACAGGCTCTCCATGAAGGAAAGCCTTAAGACGTCCAGTCTCTTTATCGCTCTGAATGAGGCTTCAGTCAAGGCAGTGGAGACATAAGGATGAATCAGATCCCACTCTCAAGTTGCTGGAAGCCCAACAGCGGCCTAAAAACAGATAAGATGACCACACAGCTATTCAGACAACGCTGTGGGGGCCCAGAGGCTGCGTGGCCAGAGGCATGAGAAAGACTCAGAGAGGCTTCAGAGGCGCTCGCTGTTTGAGCAGAGCCTTCAGAGGAAGCTTGAACTGGAGAAGGGAGGGAGGGTGTCCTAGATAGGATTGATATGGCAGAGATAGGGACTGGGGGGAAGGCAGATCTGGTGTATTCCTACGTGATGATTTTGAGGTACCAGAGGGAGTATACCAGTGCTGGATTTGTTGGAGAGTTTGAGATGTCAACCTGAGGAATTCAGAAATGCTCTTGTAGGCATCAGGGTTCCAACAGAGGTTTCTAAGCAGAGAAGTAGTATCCTTAGATGTGTGTGTGTGTGGTGGGGGGGGGGGGATGGTGGTGTTTGTTTGTTTGTTTTTATAACACAGTGTGGACAGTCACGTACAAGAAGAGGAAATGGGGATGAGGAAAACAAAGATGGTCAAGCCTGAACTCAAGTGGTCCCCAAGGGGATAGAGAGGAATAAGTCAAAGATGGTTGTGGCTGTAGAATTATGGTGGCAGAAAGAAAAGCTGAGACTGATGTCAATGTAATTGATTAGAGGGTAACACTATTAACCAAGATTGAAAATTTAGGGAAGTATGGTGAGTTTTTGTATGACTGAAAGTCTGGAGGATGGTGGTAATGAGTTCTTGTCTTGGAGATGCTAAACTTCAGGTGTAGGCAGATTTCCATTTGGAGGTGTCCCGTTGGCACTGGGGAATAAAGGTCTGGAGCTCAGAAGAGGTGTCCACACTGGAGACACCAGCTGGAGTCAGGTAAATAAGGGAGAAGGAGGCCTTGAAGCCGTGAGAGGAGAAACAGAACTGGAACCTTGGGAAAACACCAGTGTGTATAGCCTGATAGGTGGGAAAACTAGAGGAGCAAGCAGAGAGGGAGAATTCAGGAAGTGGGCTACATTGTGATGGAAGCAGAACTGATTCTGGGTGGTGAGCACACAGTGATTGCCACACATAGATGATGTATTATAGAACTGTACCCTTGAAACCCAAGTAACTTTACTAACCAATATCACCCCGCAACAAATATAATAAAACAAACCAAAGAAGAGGGAGCATGTCAAGTATGCAATGTCACCTCCATCAGGCCCTAGTGTCACCTTCTCAGTGAGGTCCTCGGCCCCATTTTAAATGGCACCACTCAAACACAGCCCTCCTCATTCCCTTATTTTTCTTCACAGCACCTACACCACCTGTTACACTATGCAGTGCACCTGTGTGACTGCAAGGTGCTCTCTTAGAATTTAAACTCTGTAAAGGCAGGGTTTTCTATAAGGCACACAGTTGGCCCAGCTAATACATGTTTGTGCAATGAATGAGGTCAGGTAGGATAAGAGATGAACATTTTATGCTTCCTCTCAAAATGAGGTGGAGTCTGTGCCAAGCCCATGGGCTGGGAGAGATGCCAGGCTGCAGGGGTGAGGAAATGAGCCAAATGGGGTGAGTGATGGAAATTAAGAGTATAATTAATTCCTGCAAGAAGTTTGGGATGAAGAAGAGGAAAAGATTGGGCAAGAGCCAGAAAGGAAAGGGGATTGTTTGGGTTTTGTTCTCTTGTTTATATTGATGACTGAAATTAATTGGTAATGGAAAGATTGAGAGCAGGGGGTCAGTTGTTGAGAAACAACTGATGGAAGTTATCCTTGAGAAGGAGGGGTGGAGGTGGGGAGCAGTGCCTTTGTAGTTAAATTCAGAGGTGTGGAGCCCAGGCCTGTGAGGGAATAGTTGGACAGGGCGTTTCCTTATGAAGCAGAAATCTCTGGCCTTTAGGATTAAGAGAGGGAGCGGGTAGTAGAGGAACAGGAAGTGCACAGGCACTCCTTCCATGGGTTGCTGCTAAGGCTTGGCCCACCGGGGTGAAGCGGCTCAGATTCTCCAATGCTGCCTGCTTAGGTTTGAGGCTCCTAAGGAGCTCACGGTGGGCTAGAATAATAAGGGGATGTAGGATGGGAGACAAGTGTCAAGCCTGGAAATGCCACGGGAATTTTACTATTTTAAATATTTGCTAGGCGACTTAAGGGGCAACGGGCAATTTAAAACGGTGTACACTGCAAACAATGCGGTAATGGGCGCCTGCACATTGGATAAATTCATTGTCTGGGGAGGGGTACGTGTGTGTAAGAACCTGTAGGCGGCCTGTGCTGGCCTGGGGTGAGCTCATGTGGAGGAGAGACAGGAGAGAGCCGGGGAACTACAGAGAGGAGCTGAAACGAGTTGCAGATGCAGCTGGATCCAGAATGTGTGGGCTTACAGCATGGGCCGGCATTTCTACCAGATTCCCCTTGTTTCCTGTGTAAATCCTTCATTTCGGATGGTTTTGCAGCTCGGCCTCCGCAGCTTGCCCTGGGGGCGCTCCGAATGGTGTCAAATGGCGCCCCCTCCCTGGTTTCAACCATCCTGACTGGGGCCTTGAGGAGTTTCCTTCCAAGCCCCACGTGTCTCCGGAGGCGCCACCCACGTCCAGCAAGGTTAAGAGCTAAACCTTTTAACTTTGGAGAAACTGTAGGTGGCTGTGGGACTGCCACGTCAGGGCCGGAAACCAGTTTTCTAGGAAACGAGAAGCCAGGCGCAGGGACAGGCACCCGGGCTCTCGTACGCACCCCGGGGAGGCCCGTGCCAATACCTGAAGCAGATGCGAGCCCAGTTCGCGGCCAACGTTGTCTAGGTGGCTGGTCCGACTCGAATGGCCCCAAGCCTCGCCGAGCCCTGTGGGGACCAGAGAGACCCATTAGCAATGGGATTCTGACCTGGCTGGCAGTTGGAAACCAGTCTTGGGCTTATGTCATAGACTCAAGGTCGTGCACGTGACCAGATACCATCAGGGCTCTCTTGCTGCCACCCCACCCCCACCCCACCCCCGGGCAGCGAAAAATGGGAGCAGGCCAATTTTGCTCCTGCCATCTCAGCCCCTAGGGTTGGGCAAAGGCCAGACTCGTTCTCCCTGGGGGGCCTGGGCTTCTCAGAAAGGGCAGGGGCCTGGCTGACCTTCCCATAGCAGGACCCCAAGTGGCTGAGTTGGGGGACAGCTTGGCCTCGACAGGGTGCATAGCAATAACTATTGTGTAGATTCACTAGTGTGCTCAGGTGGGTGAGGGACACTATTTCCAGTTTCATCATCATCCTTATCATGAGGTCAAGGATGTCCACGCATCCAGTGAATGTTGCTGCCTGCCAGGAGTGACCTGTGGCAGAGGGCCAGGTCCAGCCGGTCCTGCTGGGCTTTCTGATTGGCTGCGGGTCTCTCTAGCCATTTTCCTCCCCTGGGCCTCTGACTTTAATCCCTTTCGAAAAACTCCGTTTGCTTGCAGATGGTGTCCAGCAACCACATCCCTGGCAATCCTTCTTCCTCTGCCTTGTCCCTCCCAGCCCCAGCCTTACATATTCTAACTTCACCCCCCCAAAAAACAAACAAACAAAAAAAACCCTACAGACTTTTTTGAAGTCATCTACTTTCAGGTGCTAACACCGTTTTAGCACCATTTTCATAATCTAGATGTAGAGAATGATTCCATTTCTCTACTTTCCAGGCATCATCAATTAGCAAAGACAGCACCTTCTTCTCTTCGATGCCACCACGTTGGGATCTTTCCAGGCTCTGTTACAAATTATTTTTCCAGGGATGCCTAAAAAATAAAATCTTCAGGATGCCCATGGCTGATTTTAAAAAATAATAATAATGTGGAGGCTGCTATAGTACCTGTTTACAGAAAGAAAAGAAAATAAGGCAGAAGAAACGCCCAGACCAAGGTTAAACTACTTAGGGGTGATACCTTTTAACAATGTTACCGCTGAAATTAACTAGGTAAACTCTTTTATGTTCACATCATCAAACAAGATTTAATGTGACCAAAAGCAGGGGCAATTTACAGATTCACTGGGATACGGGGCAAATTGTAATATGGGGTGGGGGTGGGGGCGGATCTTTCAGAATAAAACACGGAGTTGGACTCTTAAAATGTGTTGGCCAGGAGCTGCTTTCCATGCAAACGATGAAACTCCTGGTAACGAGCGACCGTGAGGGCTCAAATCAGGTCCTTCTGGGTGTTTGCACATCTAAATAAATCTAACGATTTCCCCACTGCTCTGCAAACACTGATGATCCCCGCCCAGACCGGGACTCCTTTCCCTCCCTCGCATCTCGTCAACCTCTCTTGCCTTTCAGCCCGCCCCCGTTTCCTCCCCAGAGCGACTCCGCTGACCTGATCCCTGTGGTCCCCCTGGAGTTTTCGGTAGGGCCTCCGCCACAGCTGCCTGTATACACCACCTGCCTACTCACCTTCCCTTCGCTCCTCCCCTCTCAGCCAAGCTCTCCTTGGTTTCTGGCACAATGTGCTCATTTTTTCATTGCGCTCACACATCCCCACCCTGAAGAAACGCAGAGCGGGGTTGGCAAAGGAGGCCTTACTGAGGGAAGGGGGAAAGTATCCTGCTGGGAGAGTCGGGGACGTGGGTGGCGCTGGATTCGGACGCTGTGATCCCGGGCGAAGCTCGAAAGCCCCACGCTTCGCCGGGTCGACCGGCGGGGGCGCTCCCAGGCGCGCGGGGCTGGCAGAGGCAGGTTGCAAAGCCTGTGCTTGGGGCCAACAAAAGTCTTTATTCTAAAATTATGACGGTCCCCAAAGCATCTGGAAGACTCCTGGGATCGGCCTCCTGCCCGAATCATCTGAAAATCCCCAAGCTGGGCTGGGGTTAATACTGGTTCCGAACTCCCGGCACCTGCCTGGACGGTTTGTCGTTTCGGGTTGCGGCCTCATTAGTATGCGCTTCCGCGGGGGTGGGGCGCCATAAGCCTTCTCGGCAGGTTAATAAACAGCCGGGCCGCACAGGTTAACAGGGGCCTCCCTCGCCCTCTTCTTCACGCCCCCCCCACACCCCGCCCCCGACCCTGGAAGGAACCTTTCGCTTTCACGGAGCACTGCCTTCTCTTTTGGTTCCAGGTCGAAATCTCCGTCACACCGTTTTGTTTGGGTTAATGTTTTGTAAGGGGACTGGCCGCCCTCGTCTACCTGCCGGGCTTTCCTGACCTCACACTAGGGCTCAGCTCGCCTTTTAGCCGGCTCAGGATACCTCCTGAAACCCAGCCATAGGTTCTCCTCCGAACATCCGGGAGTGGTCCGGGGACCTCTGCCCCGGGCTCCCCCACCTCGTGCCGGCTGTGACGCGCTCCCGCACCCCATTTCAGTTGGTCAGGAGGGGTAAGCTGAGATTTCGTTTCTGCACTTGACCTACCGCAGAAAATTCGCAAATCCTTTGATTGTCTGTTTAAAATGAGGAAACCAGCTCCCTTTGCGGCAGGATTACAGTGGGAACAAGATCTAAAGATTCTCTTGTAATTCGGCGAGGCCGAGGGAACAGGGTTTTTGCAAAGGAGAAAAGAGGCCTGTGAGGGAGGCGCTAACTAAATCGGGTTTTAGACAAAAGGATTTTCCTCAGCTAAAGTGGCCGAAGACAAAGGAAAACATAATCTATTTTGGAAGATTTCCAAGATATGCTACATTAACCTTAGGAGATACATTTTGCTTCTCCCCGCCCCCGCTTCTCCCCTTAAAGTCTGGTTTATCATATTTACATAAGTAGTATTCCAAGGGATGTATCTATTATGGACCTAAAGGACTAGCTCGCATTTCATGTGAAAACCCGGCAAAGTTTCACTGTTGCTTTACCCTCCCGTGCGCTGTGGAGCCATTTCCATTTAAATACCCCCTGACCCAAGGATTACCTCAATGGACTGACTGCACGGGTTTTGTAATTTCCTGAAAATGAGATTTCGATTTATAAAACAAGAAACCAATTAGTAACCAAATGAGGCGGAGTAGATCCACTAAAATTGGCCTAATCCCACAGGCACAATTCAGTCCCGTTCTTGGCGAATGAATGATGAGCCCCAGTCTAGCGTGCTCAAAGCATCCTCCAGCTGTGTTATTGCAAGCAGCAAAAATAAATTGATCGAGCTTTTCCTTAGAAATGAATTTCATACCCTTGACAGAATATAGATGACAGAGACCCAGCACCATTGCCTCCTTCACTCTGACAGGAAGAGGAGACAGCGAAGAGCTTCTTTTACAGTTCTTTTCTTTCTTTTTTTCTTCCTTCCTTCCTTCCTTCCTTCCTTCCTTCCTTCTTTCCTTCCTTCTTCCTCTTCCTTCCTTCCTTCCTTCCTTCCTTCCTTCCTTCCTTTCTTTCCTTCTTTCTTTTCCTTCCTTCCTTCCTTCCTTCCAATAAACAAACAGTATACCTCGATAGAAATGTGTCCTTGTAGTTTCCGAGAACTTTCATCTCCCGGCTGGATTGCTATAGGCCTTTTGGCAACATGGTGGGGGCGGGAGGCGCCGTCCCATGACCTGACCACAACTTGGTGCCTGAGGCTGGAAAAGGCCTCCGACATCGCGCTCCTAACTTCGGTTCCGGAGCGACTTGTCTCAACCACCTGAGGTTTTTTTCCGCCTGGTTTCCTCGCTGAATGCACACTGTCCGAGCCTTTCTCTGGGCCCAGCAACCAAGTGGCTTTAGGGCTCCCAGAACCTCAGAAGCTGGGCTTTCTAGGCTAGAGAGGAAGATTGGACACCCTGAGTCGAGCCCGAGCTCCTGGAGCCGTGACTGGGTAGGAGGCTGCTTCACGCACGTAGTAGGCTCACCGACCCCCGACCTGCGGTGCCGGGACCCGCCCCCATCCATGTCCCTCTTCAGCCCCCTGGCAGGTGTGGCCGACCTCCCAAGGACGTCGGTGGTCACGCGGAACCAGGCTGTGTCCCGTTCTGCGATCGGGACCCCACGTCTGCGTTCCGTAACGACCGTGTGCGCCCTGCCCTCTCCTGTCTGCCTCGGGCACCCCCGCCCGCACCCAGGGAATCCACGGAAGTGAGTGTCCGCCTGTCATGGAAACTTTCTCCGCGCCCTAGCGGTGCTCTGATCTCCGGTTGGGAGAGAGCCCGAGGGCCCAGCTGGCTTTGGGCACCGGAGCTCTCCAGGACAGAACGCCAAACTGCAGAACCAGGCACAGGCGGGGTTCCGCCAGGTTCCAGCTCACCCAGGGGGCGCAAACGCTCCCGGGAGAAGACAGGGGTGTCCTGCACGGCGGCTGAAAAAAGGGCCTTGGAGAGCGGCCGGGCGGGGCGTTGCTACGGCCCCAAAGGCAGGCTGCGGGCGAGACCAACGCGGCTGTCGCGCGGCTCCTGCGTGTCCCACGGTGGTGCCACTGGGTGATCGGGACTCCCAGGGCTGCAAAAACGGGCCGCTCGGGGAGGGATCTCGGCTTAAGGTTTAGATGACGGCCGGTCCTTGGGACAGTGGCCGAGACAGCACAAGGGACGGTGGGGCGCCCGGTGCAGGGGGTGGGGAGGTGGGCGACGTCCTCGAATCTGGGCAGGCAGAGACCTGGCCGGGGGGCAGGGAGTGAGCAGACACCTTACGGAGCCAGCCCACCCTCCGCCGTGGCCACCACATCAAAGGCAGCCCGGGCCTTCCGCAGAGGTGGCGGGAGAGACTGGGACCCACGTCACGGACCTGGCCAGTCGGCCGCGAAAACATGCATCTCCCCAATGCGCGCATAGGCTCGTCCCCGAGGTGCCATAGTGGCTTCTAAAAGGTCCCTAGTCTGGTCCAGCTGCCTGCCAATGGGTCTACCTGCGGAACAAGGTTGCCTTCGTGGTCCTCAGCCGCGGTTTTAATACTTTCTGGTTAGCAGGCCCCATTGCTAAATAATGGAAGGATCCCCTCCCCCACACAAAAATTTAAATTCCATGGATGAGAGACTGACATGGGCGGACTGCTAAAACCATAATTCTTTAGGTGGGTCTAAATTTCATTCTCTTGAGTAATACCTGGGCCGACAGATAGAAAAATGCAGCAAGAATCCATGAGCCTGAATTCTGTATTCACATTTGTGTCTACAAAAGCTGGAAGCTGCCAAGATTTCCCCAGAATTGAGAAATAACTCGCTGGAAATCACGTTTGTCTTCTGGAAATATAGCATAATTTTAGTTTCAGGTGTGTGATTGTGCCCTGCTTCAAAGCATTCCACCATAGTTTATTATACTTGTTTTCTCATTGCTTTTATTAGTGACCCCTCCGTGTAAAGAAAAAAAAAACAACAAAACACGTATATTTTCATTGATCTGATCTACAATTTCCACATAAATCTGCCTTGCAAATGCTCTGCACGGAGTTTAGTTCTGCACTGTACATTTTAAGTCAACATCAAAACTGGAATTAAACAGAGAAAACCAGCGTGGAGCGTAAACTGTGCTTAAAGGCTTTTAAATGAGAAAAACTTCTGTAAGAAAATAAACATGGAAACCCAATGCTCACTCATTTCCCCAAGCAGCAAGAAAAACAGCCTTAAATCACCCATCCACGTGGGAAATGGGGCCTCTTTTTCTCTTTCAGTTCTCAGCCTCAAAAAAAAAAAGGCGATTAAGAATTTCAATCTTGAGGTGACTGTTATAGAGAAGGTCTGTGGAGGTTTGTTTAATCATACTAGTTCTTCTTGTAGAGACTCTTCCCTGGACAGTTACTAATTTCAACTCCGTGATTATTTTTATTTTCAGAAGATATCATCAGAATGAAATGGTAGTGTGACGTTACCAAGATTTGGAATGGTTATCGATTTGAAAACATGTCAGATCATTTCAAAGGTTATTCTGTAAGCCACTTCACCTCCGAGCCCAAACTGCATTATATCTGAATAGTAAACATATATTTCTTTTTAGGTGAATTTGTCCGATTTTACACACAAATTAAGCCACATAATCTTATTTTTTTATCCTGCCTTTTTGCCTTTGATAACACCAAAGACCTACATCTCTAGATGCTTCAATTTTTCCTTTGCAAGGTCGTTTTATAATAGACTATGTTGCCAGTTGGGAGATACGCAGTTTAAATGATTTCACAGTAATCTTCCCTGAGTGTTTGGAACTATGAAATTGCCAGTCTAATACATGATTCTTAATTATTCCAGCTATCCATATTCGCTCTTCCTTTTTTCCTTCAACAGCTTAATAATATCTACTCAGATAAATAAAAGCTTAAGTTTACCCCCAAACAAGAAATCTACTGATCTCTGGGGGCAGGGGGAATTGTATTCAACAGTTTGGGGGTGGAGGGAGAAATGAGCACTATTTTAGGATTCTTTTTTCCAAATATGAATATGGAAGGATTTTTTGTGTGTTCATTTAAGCCTTTCAGCATCGCAGGTTATTGTAGATGAAATGCGTATGAGCAAAGCCAGGGAAGTCTTAGAGTCATTGTTATGCTTATAAGAAGCAACCAGGTTTATCATTATTTTAGATGAAACACCTTGCAAAACCCCTATTTTACATGTGATAGAATGCTTACTATTCTGAAATAACTATCTTTATCCCATCCTTAAAATTTTACTGAAGACCTACTATGGGCTAGAATGATGGCAAAACAGATGTAAAAATAAACTTCATCTTCAAATTATTTTCATTTCTCATCACTAAAAATGATTACCCCCCATACAAGTGCTCAGCTTAACTCACTGCCAGGGACCCCAATCTTGTCCACCCCATGCCTGTCAGCAGCTAAAACCAAATGTGGCACCCTCTGCAGGTGGCACCTCGTCTGTCCCTTCCGTTTGTGATTATTTCCCTTCCTTAAAAGCTGTTGTGTTTCTTTGGTTTGTTGCTGGTCTTGAATTTTTGACGCTAATCTATCCTCAAAATTAAAACCTCATCTCTAGCAGCCAGCTGTTCGGATGACCCTGCCTAACTCACCGGGTGGAGGCTTCGAGTGAGTTATGAGCTCACAGTAGCTGGAGACATAAATGATGTGCCCAGAGTTCACACATCGTCCATCCCCTCCTCCCCATAAACTCACACTCACCCGCAGAAGGGAGAGGAGGGAGGAGCCCGGGGCCCTGGGCTCCCGAGGAAGGTGAGGGCACTGCAGAAAAGCACAGTCGCCGTTCAAGTAGCCGCAGGGAACCGGCCTGGCCACCAACCGGACTCCAGAGGGAGTCGTCACTAGCGCTCTCTTTAAGCATAACAAGAAAGTTGGCTAAGAGAGTTTATTTTTTGTTCCTCCTCTTTATCGCGTGTTATAAGTTGTGGAATTAGCGCTTAAATCAGAAAACCTGTTCTCTTACAAACAACACCAAGACGACAAAACTCAGCCCAATACCCTCCAGCTGCGTCTTCGTGACACAGAGGAGCGCCCTGGCCCATGGACTCCGAGGCGCTCCGGTCCCTCTCCGCGTGCCCGCCCGCCAACACCGACCCACTATTCTCTTCCTCCCGCTATTACTGGCAGCTCCACCAGCAGCACCATATGCTTCTTCTGATCCAACAGCGAGCGACATCGGCCCCGATAATTGACGAGACCCGCTAGAAATCACGCAGAAAGGGAGCCCACTGAGACCGCAGGAGCTGACAAATCACTGCTAATAATCCTGTTAGGAACAGCGCGACCAGCGGAGTTCGCAATAGCTTTATTTTTATAAAGTAGGCGCTGACAGTATAAAAGACAGGATCTCTTTTTTTAAACAGAAGGCAGTGTAGCATCACAGTAGGTTTCCCACCAGCATTCTCAGCACAATTTGAATGAGAAGTATGGTTTTTAAGTATATGTACACCCCCCTTCTTTTCTCTTTCTTTCTTTCTTCTTCTTTTCTTATTATTTATTCTTTAACTTTTCAGGTACTTTAGGTTTTGATCCCTTTCCTCTTGTGGTTTCCAGGGTCAGATGAGAATGTTCAAGAAACTATAACACTATTTATGGTTTGGGGGTACAATTGAACTATAATTGGAAAATTTTCCTTTAGTGCCCATGACTAATTTGGGGCATGTTTTGGAAGATTTCGATTCAGATAATAACTTTTAGTTGAGATCAAACGAAGTGAAACTCCAAGCCAAATAATGAGTATTTCCTTCTCCCCATTTCCTTCCAAGAAAACAACAAACCCCAAACATTCAAAAATCAGCAATAACATAAATCTCTTCAGGTCAAATAAGACGTTCTGGTTTGTAAATAAGCAGGGTTCTTTCACTTGGATTTTAGTTTGTTTGGTATTCTCTAGTTGGCATTTCCAACCCGTCCTCCTCCAGCAAAGACATTTATGTATATTATTTATATATAAATAATCTGTCCATGTTATTTGAACATGGGTAAAGAAAAGAATAGGGAAATGAAAGAGAGATGTGTCTTTTTCCCAGTGAGTATATATATATATATATATATATTTACATGAGAGTGTTTTGTGAAGGCTGCTCTTTCCTCATACAGCAAATCTTCATAGTCTAAATACAAGTCCTGTCAGCTCAGCTATTCTGACTTCTAGGCCTTATAAGACAATTTTCCTAGGATCTGTTTGCTAACCTGCCTGCCATCTAAAAGATATTTTCTGAGTGAATTAGCCATCTTAAGCCAATCTTATGTATTTGGGGATTAGCCTATTATTGCAGAGATAACACAAATTTCAGACTTGCAAATTACAAACCTCAGAGTTAGTTTCAGAATCTATGAATGTCTCACAAACTCAAAATAATTTGCTATGTGAAGTCACAAGACTGGGTAAATTTGGGACATATATGCTCATGAACGTGCTTGCTTTTCATTTGCAGAATTATAGACATAGACAAATTGTTATTCGGCTTAGCTAGTTCCATGTACATGGGTCTATCTACACGCAGCAAACATATAAGAATTTGGCAGTGTTCTTGCTTTCTACTGAACAGAACTCTAACGAGAGGAATAAAAAAGAAAGTCTTGTTTGGATTAGTAGTACTTTCAATTGAGCCTGGTATCTGAAGTGTTGACAAAAGCATTGTTGGGCTGCTTCCCAACCAAACATATCTGAGAGACCGAAGAGAAAGTATTAACGGGGAATCAGAAGAGCCATGAAAAAGCAACGGGAATTCGAAGTTCAGCGAGGTCCTTAGTCAAGCAGCCAGGCTAAACTTCCCTTTGCAGAGTGTGTGAGGATGAATGCACTCCTCTGCCCCTCGGTGTCGGCTCACTCACTGGCTGGCAAATCCCCTAGCCCTTCTGCCTTTGAAATTCCATCTGGGCAAAGTCACTTACCTTCTGGGAACACTACTCTCATTTTGAGGTAGCTGGTCGTGAGTCTGATTATGGATGCTTTATCCAGCTGCGAGGTGATAGCCGAGGGCAAAGGCAATAATTTAGCCAGTTCATAAAATTCACTGTTTTCCTTCTCCCTCCTAGTCCGAGCAGCATTTTTGGACTTCTCTTTCATTGTGTCTCGTTCCCCCTTTCTTCTTACCACACAAGCTCCACAGATTCATCCAAAACCAAAGTTAAACCTTCAATTAGACAGCATTTTGGCAAAAAAATAAAAATAAAAACAAAAACAAACAAAAACAAAAGAGTGAAGCATACGTTGAATGAAGAGACTGAGGTCTGCTTCAGGGTATTACTGATGGTGGTAAAAGACCAATGCGATGAACAGAATACTTTTCTTTAAAAATACGGGCCGCGAGGGTAGGAGAGTCGCCGATCCAGGGCAACGTGGGCAATCTCGGGAGTCTCTGCGTGTCAACAACCGGCGGGACCCCTGAAGAGCCAGCCTTTTCTTCTGTTGCGCGCTGCGAACCCGGGTCCTCGGAACATCGACATAATAATCCTCGACGTTGGCTCTTCAGTCCCGTGGCATTTGAGGCAGCGCCTGAGCTCCTTTGGGAAGAACACCAAAGCCGGGCGCCTCTTTTAGGCCACTGTGAAGACAACAGCATCAGAGCGTCACCGATCGGCGGCTCCACAATCGCTCACGCCCGCGCCCCCATGCCGGAAAGGGCCTCAGAGAGCCTCGGCTTTCCTCGTGGTTTCGTTTGCTTTTTAAAACACAGGGACCGCAGCAGACAGACGGAGCCCTTTGCAAAATAGTGCTCGCATTCTCTCACCCATGCCAACCACATGCTCCAGCCCCCCTGGGAAGTTGCCCAAACAATAAAGCGCCTATTTCTGAAGACCCTTAGGAGACCCGCAGCCGCCGGTGCCGGTGCCGGTGCTGGTGCCCGCGCCCGGAGCCAGGCGCACGTCCCAGGGAAGCAGGTTTCCCGCAAATCCGAATTCCTCCACAGCGCTGCGGCCGCCTTCCAGCAACCCCGCTTGGGCAGATCTGGAACGTGGCTACGACCTCTCTACAACTTGGGTCTCAAGTCTCAGGGATTCCTCAAAAAGTGGCACTTACGCATCAAGTCCCTCGGGACTCCCGAGGCGACCCAGCGCTCTCCCTGCCCAGCAGGGGCGGCAACACGCCGGCCGAGGCAGCGCCAGGTTAACAGGTGGCGCAGTCACGACAGCGCCCGGCGGGCACGGGGGTGGGGGTGGGGGGAGGTCTGGCCTGCCTCCCTCAGCCGTGGAGCTGCGGGTGCAGCTGGGCGGCGCGGGGTGTCTTCTGCTTCACCTACCTTCAGTCCTCGATGGCGCCCAAGGATGTGGAGGCGCCCGCCTCTTAATTGCACTCATGTCTACGGGCCAACTCAATAACTCTGCCGGCCTCTGCGCTTCCCACGCGCAGAGAGGAGCGGCGCGCGCCCGGGCTCCCTTTTCTCTCCCTGAGTCATAAATTGGGGGAGGGGTGCGTGGGAGAAGGGGGATGCGGGCTTTGGGACGGGTGAGGTCGCTTTAGAATCCTCCTCCTCGGTCGCTGCTACAAAGCCAGCAGATGCCTAATTGGAAACCGAAAACGCCCCCCTGTAACTTCTTTATACCTTACCGGGTTTAGCTTCAACTTCACTCCCGGGCTCGCTCTCTCCCGCCCTCCCTCAATGCCACTCACAAACCTCCTCGCCTCCGATTGGCCCGGCCTGGCCCGGGCACGGTGCTCATTGGCCAACCGGGCTGAGCGACGCGAGCACGCCCCGCGCCGCGCCCCGCGTGCCCCCACTCCCCGCTCGCCGTCTCGCTGGCTACCCGCGTGGCCGCCGTGTTCGTAACGAGCCCCCGGCAGCCGTGTTCGCGCTGCCCGGCAGCTTGCAGCTGCTCCCGGCCTCCGGGGCCTGGAGGGGGATGGGCAGGACCCGCGCTCCCTGCGCTCCCTGGGGTCGAATGTCTTAGCGGTCATCCTCCAGCGTCGACCCGGTGGTGCCGAGGGCGCCCCGGCTATGGAGGTCGGGCCGGGGTCTGGGCCTCCCGGCTGGAGCCGTAGGGAGTAGCCCAGGCTGCGGGCAGGGTTCGTAGACCGACCCTGGCGCCACTGTGCCCTACCCGCGGGCATGTCGCGGGGCCCAGGACGAGCACCAGGCCCACGGCGTCCCCCGGGCCAGTGTTGGCCTTTATTTTCTCTTTCATGTTTCTCCGAATCCTCAGCTTCTCCAAATGCATCTCCAGAAGAGATCTATGTACCTGTCTTGCCAATAATTCCAAAGAGGGGCGTCTTTTTTTTTTTTAAATGGGTCTAGTTTGGGGGTGATTGGTTCACTGAGGAAAGCTCAGCTGTAGACTTTTGCTATGGGGAACAGGTAGGGGACATTAGGGGCAAAGAGGTTCCATCTCAAGCCAAAATCGAGTTAGATAGATAGCTCACACCTTGCATTATCTCAAACGCCAGCCAAGACTTTTTGTTGAGTTTTATTTCAGAAAACAAAGTCCAACACCAATATTCCTTCACACAAAGGATACAGTCTGCACCAATGAATTTACAACATTGAAAATCCCCTAACAGGAGCCGTTTAAACAAACGCTTGTAAGTACTACTGCTGACCAATTCCATTTTAGAGACCTTCTACTTTGAATCACCTTCTCTCTGTCGTCTGAGGACAGACACCAAGCAGATAGCAACGGGAGAAAACGTTGACTTGTCCCCCAAGACCATTGGTGGTGCTTCCGAATCACTCGCTGCAGCCGCGACTGGCCGCTTGGATTTGGTCACGCTGGTGGCCACGACTGAGCTCCTGGGGGTGCGCTTGGAGGCAGTTGTTTCCTCTGCCCTACAAGAGTGAGAACACCAGTAACATGGCCCTCACCCTCTCCTTTGTGGCGCTAATTGCCACCGAGAAAGCATGTCTTCCGAAGAGGGGTGCGTGCCATCCTGCTGAGGTTCAGAACAACTCAAAGAGTGTTTGTTCAGAAATACAGACATCTGCCACCTCCTTGCCGCCCGATGGCAGTCAGCTCGCACAGCGACCACGGGAGCTTTCTGGGGGCGTTTACACATCTGGGGAACACCTGGCAAGAGGAGGGGGAACCGTTCTGGGTAGAAAGAATAAGAAAAAAGAAGTAAACATGGGATGTCGTAGATATTTCAAAACTGGGATCTGGCAAATGGGCTATAGTCTAGAAGGTGGGGTCGTTTCCCCAGAGGCTGTAGCCACTTAGAGACCCTGGATGGGTAGGAATAGAGATGCACAGTGGCTGGCTCCCTTACAGACAAGATTCCAGAAAGAGCTGATAAGATCAAGTAACTACTACATGTACAGAGAGGGGGGTTGTGTTTGTAGAAGATGAATCTTGTGACACCTCTCCCCCCGCTTTTCCCCACCTTCAACCTGGACGGATGTTAGAGGCAAAATGGAGCTGCCAGGCGAAGCAATGATCCTTGAGGGGTAAGAAGCGGTTTTTCTATTCCGACTGAGTTCTAGAAAGGATGTCAGTTGTCTGCGGTGGCTCTAAACCCGATCTCTACTTTAAACATCGTGCAGGTGTTGGATTTTCCAGGGTCTGAAACCCTTGCCCACAGCAGGAACTCTCTGGAGGATCGGGCGGTGCCGGTCCCCGCGTCCAGGGTGCGTTTCACTTGGAAGAAATGCAGCATTTCGCCTTGTGAAGCACGATGGGCAAAGGCGAGGGGGGAAGTCTTCACAGCGACGTGCTGGGGGGCCTGGCGCGCTGCTCCAGCGTCCTGGGGAAGCTCAGTTGTCGATGAACCCAGTAGATGTCGTTTAAAACGGTGAATGCAGGGCCATGCGGTGCCGGCCCCCTCGCGAAGTCCTCGGCGCACAAGTGTCTGCGCCGCGTTTACCCAGAGAGCGAACTAGCACGGCGACGTGACACCTGTTTTTCTCATCTTTGAACCGAGCCTGGAGCCGCAGCGTGGCTCCTGGACGCCCCCTGCCCGGGCTCCGGGAGCCGGCCTCGCGCTCTCCGGGAGCCCCCGCCCGCGGGCCCCGCGCGCCCCCTGTTCCCGGGGGCGTGAACGAACCCTCCGGTGCCTTCCTCCTGTCCTGAGAATTGGTGTTCACCTCTAGCAGGAGAAATGTTAAATCCATTTCTTGGCGTTAAAAGGCCAACCCTACCCACTTCTTTGTCCATATAAGGGAAAATGTCCCCAAAGGAAAGGGACCGGCACACTGAACCCAACGCCACCGAACGAGAAGGCTCTGGGCGTTCACCCCGGCGCCTCGGAGCTCAGCCCTCGGACACGCAGGCGCTTGTCTACGCGGCCCCGGAACGCGATCCTAATGCGGCTGGAAACCGGAAAGGATGTACAAGCGAACACCTTGCTCCTCCTCTCCTCTCCCCACAGGAGTGCGAACAGTCCAGAGTCACCGCGACGTTGTTGTGCCCCCGCGAGCTCCTCCATCTCCGGGGTGACCCCGGACGCGGCCCGCAGCCCGCAGCGCCCTCAGCGGCGGGACACCACGTGCGGGCGCCCACGGCTCTCGTGCGGGGACCGAGGCGTGCCCGCCCTGGCGGATCGCAGAACCCACTGGCCAGGTCGCTCCAGGAACCAAAGAGGGCGTCTTCGAGGATCGCCCGACCCTCCCAAATCGGGCAAAGTGCAAACTAGGGAAATCGAACCCTCGGCTGATAAAAGAACGCGTGGACGCCCAGCGGAATTGCCGTGGAGCCGGGTTGCAGCGCCGCGGCCGGGCCCCGGGCGCCTTGCGCCGTGGACCCCGCGAGCGCACAGACCTCCGGCCGGCCTTCCAGTAACTCCTCTCCGTGCTGTGTTGCTTGAGCATCCTGTCCAAACCAGTCATTTCTGCCTCCCTTCTTACAGACTTCTTGTTTGTTTTACCCACTGCTAGGGACGAGCACAGGCACTTTTACACGCGTGTGCAAGACACATATGCAATTGTACAAACCACGCAGGCATGGATCGTACTCCGTGGTCCAGGTCAGGATGAAGGACATATTTATAATCAAGCTACAAAATCTGCAGATGATCACTTCACTATCTCAGTATGTTATATCCAGATGTTCACTCTACCAGCGTAAAGGACCATTTATCCAGGAAAATATTAATGTCTAGGGGAATACTAACGTTTCACTTCTCCCAGGTTTGTAAGCAAATCCTGGGCTAGCCCCGTTTTATCACCTCATTTAGACGTTGTCATGTCCAGGCAGAAACAAGGATCTTGCAGCTTTGACCTGGTAGGGCTGTTCTGATAGAAAACAAAGGATAGGAGGAACCTCCCCCCCCCCCCATCAGGCCATATTCAATACCTTCTAATTAGTGTAAATATTACTTGTTTGGTGAGGATGTTTTGGAGAGTATAAGATAGTGTATGCAAAGACAGAAGAAACAGCCCTCTACTGAGGTACTGCTTCTCTGCCTGAATTGACCATGGAAATATTCAAAAAATTAGCTTCTGTGGTTCCACACTGAAAAATAAAAAAGAAAGAAAATGCACCAGTTTGAAACACAAAAGTGGCGAAGACAAGTAAGGGCATTTGTTTCTCATAACATTCTCGATAACATTCTCCACCCAGATTTTGAGACCGTAGTGTAATACGCCCTGTATTGGTCGGCAAGAAACCCGAGCGCTTCTTAAACCATGCATGCTTTAAGAGAACTGGGACACGGATGCTGCACATGCCAAGGGCAGCAGTCCTAAGTGTCCGCTGCTCTGGGAGTGGCGTTTTTCACACATTCTCTTTCCAGAAATCCAGGTTTGGACGATGTGTGTGTGTCGTGCAGCAAAGCTGGGCACAGGCATACAACCAAGGTGTTCAAAAGCTGAGGATCAATGCTGGTTTCCAACTTCGGACTGAAAGACATTTGGCACCTAAGGCCAGATCGTGTTCAGGAGCCCATGCCAGGCCTGGGCTCGCAGGTGGAAACCCGGTGGTAGGAAGGTGGAATGGGATCTGTGGCCTCTGAAAGGGCGAGAGGTGGATCCAGAGGGCGTGTGCTTCACCGCCTCTGGCGTTGGGAACCTTTAGATTAGGCTTCTGGAGAGTTTCGCCTTCTCCAAGCCCCAACTTTGTACCCAGGGACCACTGCACCCAGGGAAGCGCCCCAAGAAGACCCGGTAGCCCTCCACCCTCTAGGAGGAGTGGATAAGGCATCCCCATGAATCGAATCCCTTTCTATTCCATAAACAGACCACCGGCTTTCAGACCTGACCGAGCCTCAGAGTCACCTGGGATGAATGGGTGGCTGAGTGCTGCTGCTAAGTAAGTATGGACCCTGAGCCCCACTCCGCTTAGGAATCAGAAATGCCTGTTGGACTAGAAGGTTGACATTACGTAAGGTGTGTGGGAGGGGAGAGGTGGTTCCAGCACCTGGCAGCTCCCAAAGTCTCAAGAGCAGAGAATGAGCTCCGAGCGAGAGGCGTGGCCACCACCTCCGACCACACCGTGAGGGCGCGGGGGACCGAGACGCAGCGGCTTCACCCAGCTAGGGTTGACTCTCCCGCCTGAAGTCGCTGCGTCCCCAGGCCCGGAGCCTCGAACAGCTGCCGCCTGAGCCTGCCCTCCCAGCGTCACTTCAGGATCCCAGGGAAGCACCTCTGTGCTCACCTGGGCCCTGGACCAAGTGCCTTCCGCTTCTGGGGGCACATTCCCGAGTCCCACCCTCCCTGGACTCATCACCTCTGGGCCGGGGACATTAGAATCTGCCACTGAAAATCTGGGCTCTGTTAGCTGGTCACCAGCTCGGTGGTTTTGGAACTTGAGCTTGCATGCTAATTGCCTGAAGGGCCAGTTAAAACAGATCGCTGCCCCCACTCTTGGAGTTTATCATGCAGTCGATCTCGGGTGGGATTCAATACTCTTCTAAGAAGCGTGGGCATCACCTTGTCTTTCTAGCAAGGTGATGCCCATGCTGCCAGTCAGGGAACCACACTGGATAACCAATGCTTTAGTCTGCTTTTTCACAGTGTGTTTTTGGAGGAGGTTGTCAGAAGGGAAAAGAATGAAAGTGATAGCCCTGCCATTGTAGGACCTTGGGCATAGGGCATCAGATCCATCACTGTCTAGCTGAGGTCTAGGGGTGAAGCTCAAGTCTGTGACAGGGTGAGATCTCTGAGGGTGGGTCCCTCCTGCCTCCTTAGGAAAGAGAATGGTGTTCTAGGATGGACAGGAAGCCCCAGAAACTCAGCCAGGCCACAGAAAGGCAGGGATGTGTTCAGGGTCACCCCAGAGGATTCCAGGGTTCTAATGTGGCTAATGTAGGCTGACAAGGTGTCGTGTTTTAAATAGGACAGAAAGCAATGGTACTGTCCCATTTCAAATGGTACATATGGTCAGCCTCCTGACACCTTGAATTTAGCCCAGTAAGACTAGTCTTCCCATACGTATGCTTGAAAAGGGACAGTACCATTGTTTTCTGTCCCGTTTAAAATGGTATGTCTGGTCAGCCTAACTAAATGGAAGACCAAAGGGTTGGGTCAATCGACAAGGGTAGTGCACGTTGGAAAAGTAGCAGATACGCGCTGGCCCTCCGTTTGGCCGGGGAACCCTTCCCAAATGTTGCCAGAGCACTTAAGCATAAAGGGCCCATGATATGTGTGGGGTTGGTGCAGTGCGGCAGCTCCTGGGGGAGGAGGCTCTGCCTCTGCCCATTGGGCCTGTGACGTCTCAGCTCTCCCTCTGGAGGCAAGTGCTCCCTCCTATGCAGGGCCACACTAGGACACTAGGACATCATGACTTTGTCAGTTCTTGGGCACTTTTGTCATGTTTTTCTGGGGCCCTTCCTCCATAACACACACACACACACACACACACACACACACACACACACAACTATATTTTATAACTATGTTGGTATAAAGATGAATGTAAATCAGGATCAGGTTGGATTCATTATCATATATTTATTATTCTTATACTTATTTTTCCCTCTGATTGTAAAGGAAATTAAAATTAAAACACTTGTGGGCCCCTGAAACTGTCATAGGCCCATGGCACTGTCCTGGTTGTGACAAATGGATGTCAGTGCTGCTCCCAGGCACGCCTGGGAGGACAGGGTTGCCTGGTGTGCCTTTTCCCAGCTGTGGCTCCTAAGCCTGTGTAGGGAACCTGGAGAGCTTTGGTATAAGGATATCTATCCCCGAGTCACAGCTCTCCTCTGGAATGAAACTGGTCAGCGCATCCTTGCTCCCACTGAACACATACCCTCCACCCTGCTTTAATCCTGTTGAAGGGATGACTCTGAATCTAGGTAGAAATTCCAAACAGGTTAGGTCGCGGGCACCATTTCTCACCTCAACACTGGCCTGCTTCACTTTTTTCCTGACCTGGATAGCAGGTTATTACAGAAAATCCAATTTTAAAAAGCTATGCAAACCAAGCAAACGCATCTTGGGGCTGCCAGATGGTGTCTACTGCTACACAACTATTTAATTTCTTATTATCTTTCTAGAGTTGCTCTGTGCATATTCAAGCAAACATCAAGATTGATATTTCACACACGGTTCTGCACATTGATATTTTTTACTTGCCATGACAGCTTCCTCATCCTTTCTTTTCTAACTATCTCTATAGCATTTCCTTTTAAGAAAATATCAGTGTAATTTGTTTAACCTGTCACCCACTGAGGGTATTTAGGTCATGTCCCATCATTGCTATCACAAACGACAGAGCAATGAGTAACATTGTACACATGTCATTTACTGGGTACAAGTGTAACTACTTGACAGATTCCCAAAAGTGGAGCTGCTAGGTCAAGGGTCTGTGGATTTCTGTTCCTAATAGATATTGTCAAACTGCCTACCATAAGAATTGTGTTGACACCCCCACTAGCGATATCAGAGGGTGACTGCTTTCCCTGTAGCCTTGCAATAAAGTACATTATGACTTTTTGTTGTTGTTGTTGCCAATCTGATGAGTTAAAAACAGTCTACTTTTAGATGGTTTTTCTTTTGTTTGTCTTTTATTATGAAGGTTGAACAACTTTCATTGCATAAGGGCCTTTTGAATGTCTCTCCTGTAATTGTCTTCCCACAAATATTTGAGGGTGGAATCTTCTTGGCTCTGATGTGGATTAAGGTCCCTGGGCAGGAGGAAGAATTGGGACTTGGCTTTTAATGGAGATGAGGGTTTGTTGAGTGCCTGGGGAATGCTCACCAGGACACTGGGAAGTGGACACAGTCAGAAATAGAGACGTAAGTTTCTGGAGTCATCTACCACCACTATTTTACCCCTCTCATGAAATATTTAATACTCTTTAATGCAAATCACAGAAGGTAAATACATAAATATAATTTTAATGTGTCTTCATCCAACAGTTTTCCTGACTAATTATGATAAATTATATTGTGCATATGTTACAATAGTGATTTATGGATTCTGTATGTTTTTAAATTCAGTTGTCCCAAGTTGATATTTGATTCTCCTGTTTTATACTTTAATCTACCAACACATGGGGATTTTAACACAAAAACAACTCAAGCATTAACATATGCCAGCCAATCACTTCTCAGGATGTAAACAAATAATTTGGAGGAAACAAGGGGATAGAGTCCTCCTGGCAGCAGTTTTTCAGGAGGAAAGTCTATAATGGTCTGGTTAAGAATCTAAATAAAAATGATACATAGGAGAAAACAGGAAAACAAGTGGACTAAAAATGTGCAGCCTATCATGATTCAGATCTGCTTTAATATTTCTTTTCACTCCTGGAGATCTGATAATGTGTTTGTGAAGATAAATGTCACATGATGAGCCATCATGTATTCTTCCCAAATAAGCAGAAGTCACAGAAGGAAAACCATGATAGCGATGGGATGGTTTTACTACAAAGGAGACAGCAATACAAATTTATGTTCAAGCTGATATTAACTCTGCTTAAAAATTTTTAATTTCTGATTTATGTTAGGTCTTGAGTGTATTAAAAATGATTGCCAGTTCTTTATCAGATGGCTTACAGACATGCACGCCCTCCCTCCCTCTCTTTCTCTGTCTCTCTCTCTCCTCCTCTCCTCACCCCTCACCCCCCATAAGAAAGACATGATAATGAGAAACTATTCCAGCAGGAGGAGCTGGTTTAGAAACAAATGGATTCCATGGCAACTCCTGACTCCACATGACTTCTAATAATCGGCATTTCAGTTGGAAATTGTCTATGTGATATTCTGTCCAACACTGGTGTTTTATGTGGGGTTTTCCCTAGTTTACATCTCAGAAATGGAGTCTTAACCTCCAGTTTCATGAATAAGCAGCAGCAGCAGCAGCAATATGTCACCACCTGTAACCATGATGCGGCCAGTGATTTGTCAAGTGTTTCTGGTTCCAATTTTCAGGCTAGCTGACAGAGATGAACACTGAATGAGAAATGTCCAGAGCTGGTATCACATGGTGTAGAAAATCTGGGGGCTGTGTTCCACTGCAAATTGACCTAGTCAAATGTTCTCATTCAACTCAAGAGAGTGTGTGCATTAGGGCATGAATGTTGGGCTGTAAGTCACAGAGTACTGCACTGGAAGAGGAAAACTATACAAGGACAAAAATGGCCAGACTTGCCCCTTCCTTATTAAAGGAAACCAAAACAGTCTGAGCTGGTCCTAGAGCTGAGTAAACTGCTGATCTCCCAATGAGTACTGGCACCACTGTCACGGTGACACACACACAAAAAGAAACTTGTAACAGGATGAGTTTGTAAAACCGCATATCCAGGTATTGTAGTTTTTACTGTGATCCAAGAAAAGATTTCCTATACAAAGGGTGAAATGGTTGCTCTTAGAAACACTGCAAGGCAATGATGGAGCCACTGATAAGGTGAGGAGGAGCTGAACTTGTACACCTGAACTTGTTCTATAGTGGGGGTGTCCAACCTTTTAGTGTCCCTGGGCCACATTAGAAGAAGAATGTCTTGGGCCACACATAAAACACACTAACACAAACAGCAGCTGATGAGCTAAAAACAAAAAATAAAAAAAAAGGGGTCACAATAAAGTCTCATAATGTTTTAAGAATTTGCGTTGCTCCTCTTTCAAAGCAGTCCTGGGTCGCAGGTTGGACCTGCCTGTTCTATAGCTTCTGGGGTCATTTGGGGTGGTTGTGCCCCATCTGTGCAGGTTAAGATTGAAATGCAGCAGTGACTCAGTCCTGTGTCCTACCTAGAGAGGGTGCCTTTCTCCACTTTGCTCCAAAGCACTCTATGGTGTAGTACCCGCCTGGCCAATACCACCTTCCTTGTTGATCTAGGCTCGTGTGATACATGTCAAGGAATGTTTATTACAATGCATTGGAAATAATCATGTGGGGGTTTCAGTGGTTAATGAGTAACCAGAAAATAATGTTTTATTCCAGGGGAATGTAAGAACAGAAGTGACACAGCACATTTGTTTAGTGAGGGCATGCTCCAGAGAAAGAGGGAATGTGAAAAAAGGAATGTTACTGTGATGAAGAAAAAGAGAGAACATGGAGGTGGGAAGTACAGAGGGAGTTTTGCAAAAAAGGTGACATTGATACACACAAAATAGTTGAAAAGTTTATTGTTCAAATTCAGGAGAAGGATGTTTTGAAAATGGCTGAATATGTTTATTTTTAAAACTCTACTTCCTAAATAATTAGTTTCTGCACTAAAAAAATAACTTGAAAAATCATACTCCTTTGACTAATAGGAAATTTGAGGAAGGGTGTAAACTCACTGTAGACCCTTAATATTTAATAGCATAATACTATTATACCATAATTATTATAATGTAACGACACCAGTTATCCAATGAGCAGCAATGCTGTAGCTTACAGGGGACCTTCACATCTTTCTAGAATGAGATGAAGCCTGACCAATTTTTGGGGTTTTGTAGTTTGGGAAGCACTTCTGAGCAGATTGTGAAGAGTGCTCAGTGGAGAGCGATGCTCACCTGATTCTCACTGACTGATTTCAGCCCAGAAGGAGTTTGTTGGAAAGTCTGTGGAGTTGTAACCCCCAGCATTCCTGTGAGGAAGGGGACAGATGGTGTATCTCCATTTTTCAAAGGGAAGACTGAAGAATAGAGTGCTGAGCAGCTCTTCCAGAGCCACACAGACATAAAAGCATTTCCAGACTTTCCCTTGAAAAATGATTAGAACTTTTAGGAAAAGACCAAGGAAAATGAGTTGTGTGTATTGAAAAAAAAGAAAGTAACCCAAGACAAACATCCCCACAAAATCAAGGAAGCAGAAGCCACCTCTGGGCTGAAAGAAAAGGAGCTTACTCACTGGCCTGGGTTTCTTCTTGAACTTTTCTTAACTGTTCATTTTGAAATAATTACAGATTTATAGAAGGTTGCAAAGAAATGTACAGGGAAGTCTGTTGCACCCCTCACCTAGTCTGTCCCATGGTTATCGTCTTGTGTAACTATAGTATTGTACAGATCAACGCCAGGTAAAACTTTCTGAGGTTTCTGCAGTTAGACATGCTCTCCTTCTCTGTCTGTAGTTATTTAGTTTTGTCATGTGTGTAGCTTAGCATAACTACCACCATAAGTAAGATACAGAGATTAACATCACTTTAAGTTTCCCTCATACAATCCTTTATGACCACACCAATCCCTTTCCCTCTGCCCCTATCCCCAAACCCTTACAACAACTAATCTGTTTTCTACAATTCTGTTGTTTTAAGAATGTCATATAAATAGAATCATATAATATGTAACCTTTAAGACCGGTGCTTTTGCTCAGCCTATCTCTCCTGAGGTTCATTCAAGTGGTGACATGCATCAATTGTTCATCTGTTTTTTATTGTTGAATAATTTTCCATGGCATGGAGGTACCATAATTTCTTTAACCATTCACCCATTGAAGGACATTTGAGTGATTTTTCATTTTTGGATATTATGTACAGAGCTACTATGAGTATTTGTATATAAATTTTTGTGTAGAAGCATGTTTTCATTTCTTTGGGATAGATGGCCAAAAATATAACTACTAGGTTATATGGAAAGTTTATTTTTAAGTTAAAAAAATACTTCCAGGCTATTCTCCAAAGTGAGTATACCATTTTATATTCCCACCAACAATGTATGAGTGATCCAGTTTCTTCACATCCTTGCCAACATTTGGTGTGATTATTATTACTTTTATTTTAGTCATTATGAGAGGTCTGATATCAGTATGCTATTAATTTGTGTCTTCCTAATGGTTAATGTGATTATTTGCCATCTCTGTGTCTCCTTTGATAAAATGTGTGTTCATGCTCTTTATGCACTTTTCTAATTTGATTCTTTTTTTTTTTTTACTGTTGTGTTTTGGGAGTTATTTATACAAGTTTTTGATGGATATGTGATTTGCAAATACTTTCTCCCCAAATTTTATTTTTATCTTCTTTTTAGGGTCTTTCACATAACAAAAATTTGAAATTTTGATAATGTCCTATTTTTCCTTTTTAAAACACTCTCAAAAAGACACTGGACAATACCATCCAACAGGAAATGCCTCAGTGTCAAAACCACACTTGTTTCATAATTGCAACAGGGCAAAGAACAGCAATTCCAATTTAATAGACATATTTATTAGGCACTATTGTCCACCAGGTACTGCTCTGTGTATTCAGGATTTTTCAGTGATCAAAACAGCAAGGATCCCAACCCATGTGGCACTTACTTTCAGATAGGGACACTGACAATGAAAGTAATAAAGAAGTTAATAACATAGGTAAGAGGCTTGTAAGTGCTGTGGAAAAGAAAAAAGCAGCAGAGGGTACAGGGTTCAGGAAGGGGACCTTTGCAGTGTTAGAGTGTCAGTGTGGCTAAGCTGAAAATGTGCAACTAGAGCTGACTTGAAGTGAAGGAGTTAGTCAAGCAGATGTCTGGATGGAGGGCACGGCTGGAACAAAGACCCAGAGGTAGGCGTGTGCTTGCAGTGTTCTTGAAATAGCAAGAGGGTGAGTGTCTGGAGCAGAACAGAGTGGAGAGAGGGACAATATAGGAGAAAGGGCAAGAGAGGCAGATCCCACGGGGCCTTGGAGGCCTTCATGAGAACATTACTGAGTTAAGCAAGGATGTGGTGCAGGGTATTGAGCAGAGGAATGCAACCACCTGACCTGCTTTGACCGGGTCACTCTGGGTGCTGTGCTAAGAAGAGTTTGAAGCAGGCAAGAGCAGAAGCGGGGATGTGTGTGGGTTGCTACTGCAGGGATCCAGGAGAGAAATGACAGTGGCTTCAATCAGGTGACAGCAGTGCAGATGGTGAGAAGTGGTTGGATTTGGGACATATTTTAAGGTAAATCTAAGGATTTTCTGATAATTTGGATGTGGGAGGAAAAAGGGAGAAGAAAGATTTCAAGGTTGAAGTTAGAACATGGCATGAATGTGACCCAGAGTGTAAGATGAGAATAGAATGTTAGTGAGGGAGAATGAGAGAAAGAGATGGAAAGAGTCAACAAAAACATCAGTTCAGCCTTTGCAGGATGGAGGCAACTTCACAGTATAAAATTTTAAATGTATGAGGTGTGTCTGGAGAAAATTGAGCCCTTGTGAATACAATGAGAATAGTTACGTGGCTGGATACTTCCTGGACAGCCCTCATATATATGCTGTTTTCCAACATTTTTTTCTTTTCAGAAATTTACCCTTCAGAGATGTTTGCACATGTACACAGTTATATGTAAAGGGATTTCACTGCTGAACTGTTTATAATTGTGAAAAGCAGAAACAACCTAACTACCCACCAGTAGTGGAATGGTTTATATACTATGGCATATCTAAACTACAAATCACCGTGCCACATAAAACCGAGTAACGTATCTGCATAAAGCTCTCCAAGGTACCTTGTTAAGTGGAAGAAGAAAGTGGCAACATGACATATGAAGTGGATGAAGAAACATCTCTCTATATGCATACCTACTTATCCACTTATATGTAAATCCATAGGAATAGGAAACTCTTGAAAGGAGCAAGGAGTGAGCTTACTCTCTTTATATATGTTTAAGAACTTAATACTGTTCTAATTAAACACATTTAGAAAGAATGAATTATATTCAAAGACTTTTCTAAAGTAGGATAGAAGGGTTTTTTTCTTGTTAATAAATTAGCTTCTTTACTATCTTCCTTAGAGGTCACAGGCAGTCCAGACTTACACTTTGGGAAACAGACCCTCCCCGCCTGCACCCCTCCCCAGCCTCTCACCCCTTGGCTGGCCACACACACTGGATTTGGGACTGAGTCTGGGTTAGCTGTGGCAGTCGCTTCTGCTCTAATCAGAAAGGCTCTGAAAGAACAGGATGAGGCTCCCTTGTGAGTGATAAACCCAACAGAATTAGTCCTGCCCCCAAATCCTGGGTCATTTTGTCACTTTCTGCCTTAAGTTGGGGGCAGCCTAGAGTGGCAGAGACAGGACTTGGAATCCAAAGAGTGGGGCTCCATTCTCAACTACCACTCCCCCGCCTCAGAGTTGGTTCCATCTGTCAAATCAGGGATAACAGCTATGGTCAAACGAGTGCTGTTGCTGGGAGTGCTTTGCGTGTGGAAGCCGCCCTGCGATCAGGGCTCTCAAGGCAGGACACATGCCTTTTCCACTCCAAGCCAGGGGTGCTATGTCGTAAGGACTCTGGAAATATATTTCAGGTCACTGCAGTTGGTACATATCTATGAGGTGTTTTTGCAGATGAATCACACTAAATATTTTGTGAAATTATATGGGATTTCTTTCTTTCCTTAAAAAAATAAGTTTGTATAGAATATTATTTCTGGATCCATTTAGGTTTCTTGTTTTTTTCTTTACATTTTACTTTCGTTTTCATCCTCAGTGACATCTGTTTGCAAGGTCACTCAAGGACAAAATGCCAGCAGTATAAGTTTGCCACCTATAGGTGGACATTTTCATTACAAGAGTTTTCCTGTGACCTAGATCATGATCTAGAAAACAAACAAACAAACAAACAAACAAACAAACTAATAAATAAAAGCAAAAACAAAAACTGTCATGCACAAAATGCTCAATGACTTCTACTCTAACTGTACTCTACACATATTTGCTTTCATTATTCTAATAAACATTGGTAGTGTTAATTAGGATCATCAGCAGTGATTACAAACCAGTGTAACTCTTGCTTTATAAAAATTTGTCTTAAATGTTATTGGTATATTTCCTATTTGTTCAAGGTAGTTGGATTTTATAATATAAATATTACATTTCTTCAGAAAAATAAAAAGCAGATCTGGATCACTCTGCCTCACTGTTATACAAGTGAAAGCATGGGGGCTATACAGGTACAAAGTGTCATATAGACAGTTGAAGACTGCTGGGTAGTGGAGGAAGGACACAGGCCTTGTTTTATAATATCTGAGATCCACCTGATGATCACCTGATCCCTGATTGTCCATTTTCACATTTTTGAATGAAGTGATTGGACTATATTTTCTGTGAAGTTCCTTCTAGTCAATAAGTTAGACTTTATTGGTTAAAAGTAATTATAACAGTGATACCTAGTAGTTATTAAGATCTTATTACCTGTCAGGTGCTGGGTGAAGAAGCACTATCTCCTTTGATCTGTTAGACAAACCTATGAAATAGGTACTACTATTACCAGTATGAAAAGTGAGACTTAGAAAGATTAAGTAACTTGCCGCAAAGAGAAAGTGCTAGAGCCAGAATTTGAGTATGGACAATCTGATTCCCGAGCTCAGCATGCCTTTGGCCACTGCACTGTACATCCAAATCAGTGTTGTCCCTTTTTACATAGTCCCTTTGGTAGTCTACCCATAAATTCAAATAATGCTGCCACTACTATTTTTGGAGTGCTGTTTTAGGACTAACAAGTTAGTCCAAACTCTTGGGCTAATTTGAATTAAGAAAGTTGACCTTACTGATATTAGGCCACGTTCAAAATAAGCAAATGATTGAATCAAATGTTTTTGGAGCCACCTACCTCCAACATATATGGAGCATCTAATTTTTTATATGGGCTGGAGACAAAAGACACAGGCCCTATAAGACATCATGTGCTATGTGGTAGAAATGTGAGACTTATCAAAGGTTAAGAAAGGAAGCCAGGGGAAGCTGGAATGGCTCAGTGGGTCGAGCACTCGTTTTGCAGCCCCAGGGACCGAGGATCAAATCCCGGCCCCGGCCTGTGTGGACCCATATGCTGAACTGGGGAAGTGCTTCCCATGCTGGAGGCCCCGGGCCCAGTTCCTGCCCTGTGCAGCCCCCACCCACCTGTGTGGAACAAAACCATGTCGAAAAACCATGACGTGCAACTATGGAGACTGCTCTGGGCCCTCCCCCTTCTCTCTCTCTCTCTCTCTTTGTCAATAAAATAAATCTCAAAAAAAGAAAAGAAAAGAAAAGAAAAAAAAGAAGCCACCAGCCAGGCCAAAGCATTTGCAAAGGAGGAGTGGGGCACGAAGAACACAAGGCGTGGAGTGTGGGGAACACAGAGGAGTTGGAAGGGTGCAGCCAGCCTGGACCAGAAAGGAGGGTCTGTCTCTGGGATCAGTGAGAAAAAATGGTGAAGTGCATGGGGCCCAATGGAGGTGAGCCTTGTGTGCCACATGAGGTGATGCAAAACCCCCCTCAAGTAACGAGGAACTGCTTAGGGTAGGGGTCTTTGAAGGTCCTGCCTATGTCCTGGCCTCATCTTGCCCAGAAAGCTCCCTAGGTGATTCTATTACCCTATTCCCACGACTATTAGCATTTCTTTCTGCCTGGAGACATCAGACCTTCCAGATCTGTGATCACATTGCATATTAACACAGTCACCTAGCTGTTGTTTATTATAAGGGCTTCAAACTCATCATGTGCCCATAACACTTACCTGTCCTTCCCCGGATTCCCATTTTAGTTCACTGCTTTAACATGCTCGAAGTCAACCCTAAAAGCCATAATCAGATTTCCCCTCTTCCTCCTTTCCCAGATCTAACAGTCACTGTGTCCAGTCAGGGAGTCCTGGGCAGTAGAGCACACAAGCTTTGGGGTCAGAGGAACATGAGTTCAAATGCAGACTCAGTCATTATTAGCTGTGAGCTCTTGGCCAAGACACAAATTGAACTAAACTTCATTTTCACCATCTGTAAAATGGGTAAATGAGATCAAGTATGTAATAGAACCTTCCTCCAGGTCTGCTGTGAACTAGAAGTAATATTATGGCAACAACGTGCATCTTTAATAGTGATAAATATCCATTGGGTTGAAGGTTTCTGAATGACCTGGTTAATTTTTTATTTGTACTCCTCCCCCTACCCC
>PVKE010008633.1:0-47141 GCA_004027555.1 Craseonycteris thonglongyai
TTTATTGGGGTGCCCTTCTCAACAGCTGCCTGGGTTTTTGACCACATGCTAAGAAGGTCCTTGATTTCACCAGAGGGAATGGTTCCAGGGGGTCTCTCTTCCTCCCCAGAAGAAATTTCTTCTGAGATTATTTTTTTGCTGCTGCTGGTTGAGGTGCTGACACTCTTTTGTTGTCAGCTCAGTCCTGTGATCATCCACTAACTCGTTCACATCCTCTTCGCTGATTTCCAAACCCATAGAGTGTCCCAGAGATATGATGTCAGGAAGAACAGATGGTTCTTCAAAACCTTCTACGCCCTTTGCAGCAACACATTCAGGCCAGAGATTTTTCCAGGCAGAGTTCATTGTCCTCAAAGACACTTCCCTCCATGATTTCTCGATTATTCCTAGACGATGGAGGATATTGTAGTGATCTTTCCAGAACTCTCAGAGGGTCAGTTGTGTTTCGCTTTAACTTCAAAACATCTTCAGAACATAGCGGCGGTGTATGATTTTTTGAAGTTCGAGATCACCTGCTGGTCCATGGGCTGGATAAGAGGAGTGGTGTTGGGGGGCAAATATTTTATCTTGATGAAGCTATATTCCTCCACCAAATCTTCTAAGCCTGGAGGATGCGCAGAGACATTGTCCAGAACAAGAACAGCCTTCACTGAAAGATTTTTCTTCTGCAGATGGTCCTTTACGGCTGGAACAAATTCTTCATGTATCCATTCAGTGAAGAATTGCCTGGTAACCCCTGCTTTGACATTTGATCTCTAAATAACATTTAGTTTGTTCTCAATGATGTTGTTTTTCTTAAAAACTTGTGGATTTTCTGAATGGTACACTAGTAGACACTTGAATTTGCTGTCCACACTAGCATTTCTGCACAACAAGAGAGTCAAACGGTCTTTCATTGGCTTGTGACCTGTGCAGTTGTTTCTTCTTTTGTGATGTATGTCCGCCTGGCATCTTTTTTCAAAAGAGTCCAGTTTCATCACAATTAAAAACTTGGCTTGGAACATACCTCTCATTTATCACAAATTTCTTGAATTCTTTCACAAACTTTTCTGCTGCTTCCTAGTTGGAACTGGCAGCCTCTCTGTGCATGACAACACTATGAATCCCAGTCCTTTTTGAAAAGTTTTCAAACCACCCCCTACTGGCTTTAAAGTCCATCTTTTGATCACTAGTACCAGGCATTTTATTCTCTAGATCATTGCATAGAACCTTGGCTTTTTCACAAATGTTTGTTTCAGTTATTACATCACCAGCAAGCTGTTTTTCATTAATTCAAACTAAAAGTTTTTTCATTTCTTCCATACTTTTTGTTCTTCTAGAATTTAGTGTTGTAACTCATTTCGCCACATCAACTACTTTGATAGCTTCTTTATTTTTCAAAATCTTAGAAACTGTTGATTTCAGTATTCCAAACATAACAACTAGATCAGTCACATGTGCACCACATCCATGCTTAGTGATAAGATCTTTCTTAACCTCAATTGTAGCTCTAACATCTTTCTTCTTACTCTTATTGTTCTCATTGCACATTTTAGGTCCCTTGGCGAATCACTACTTTTTGTTATATAAAAAAATAACCCAAAATTGGCACACAATTAGCAATGAAAATCACTCAAGATACAGCTTTGGACAACAACTTAAGTATCAAAGTGTAGGTATGGACAGAAACATACGCATAAACCAAAGAGTATAAAAGAGGTAACTATAGCAATGGCTTGGTCTTACATTATGATGGGGTAGTAGTTGCTGCCTATACAGTCTGTGTTACACCAACCCCCTGCACTGCTGTCAAAGTATACCTCACATGAACAAGTGGGCATTCAGATAAAGCTATAGACCATATATACAGTCGACACATCTCACATGAACAAAGTGCTAGCGTTCAAATTTCAAAGCACTGTTCAGATTTCAAGGTGAAATTTGTTTGATTTTTTTGTTTGAATTCCAAGTTGTTTGAGTTTTGGGGTATTCAGATTCCAAAGTGTCACTGTATATTGAGTACCCTCTGTATTCTAGGTGCATTCCTAGAGGGTTCTGGGTAACATACAAATAGTTGATACCTCCTATAAAATATGTCAGGGAGGTACAACCATCAATGTTACAAATGTGCAATTGAATCAGCATGACAACAAGATTTCTGGGCCATAAGACCAGAGGATTGACAGCAATATTACCTGAAACAGAGACTAGAAGATAAAATTTTGATTTGTGAGGAGATGAAGATAGATTCTTGATTTCGAACATAAGCTAGAAATGTCAGACCTTTACAAAGGTGCGGTCTAGAGCTCAGGAGAAAGGTCTGGATGTGATCTGGGAATCACTGGAGTGGATGTAAGTGAATGCAATGGGAAAAGATGAGGCATTTCAGACAGATAGGTAAAAGAGAGGAGAGTTAGGGTAGGAGCCTTAGACTACTGACTTCAGACCTTAGCTCTCCTAGGAAACTGGGTCCAGGGGTCTCAGAGGTAGGAGAAGGAAACAGAGTCTTATAATGTTGTAATCTGATATTTTTCATTTTTTCCCTAAGAGATTACTTCAAATTTTAGGTTAAAATGAAGATATAAAGAAGTATGACATCACAGGTCTATAATAATACTGACAAGTTCTTTGTGTGGCTGAAACAGTAAGTATTTTGTATAGAAATTAACAAACAAATTCTCTTAAATTGTTTAAAAAAAGGGGGGGTGTCAGGGGGGGTGTTGATCAGGGAAAGAGAAGGGAAAACACCAGAGTATAAAGAACGTCAGTCCCTGCCTTTGGCCAAACTCTTCAGAGTGAGAAGAGAGCTCAACTAGATAAGAGGAAGAAAGAATTCCAACTGGCAGTAGAGGCAAATCAACTTGAGGAGTTGGTGGTTTAGCTCATTTACTACCAGAAATCAGCTTAAGAAGTGACGTGTTATGTGCCATTAGCACAAAAGGAGAATAATTTAATTTAAAAAATTAAGGAGGCGGGAGAAAATTTTTGGAGTGATGGATAAGTTACAGCCTTGATTCTGGTGATCATTTCACAGGTGTATACTTATCTCCAAACTCATCAAGTTGGTACATTAAATATGTATAGCTCTTTACATGTCAGTCATATCTCAATAAAGCAGTTTTAAAAAAAGGGAAATCAATTTGAAAGACAATATGGTGTTATGGACAAAAACATGGTTTCTCAGGTGGACCAGAGAGATTACTTGCAATTAGTTCTAAGACTCAATATCCTCACCCATATAAAAAGAAGAAAATCCTAGCTAATGCATATGGCTATTAGGAGAATAAAGTAACTAAAGTTTTATAAAATACAGACAGTGCTGAGCATGCCTGCAAAGTGCTAGTTAATAAAAACATAATGGACTCACTCCATTGCCATTTATATTAATTTAATAAAAATGTATTGTGGGCTAACTAGTAAAAACTGACTGATATTTAGGAGTAGCAATTCTAACAGAGAAAATTGAATTCCCATTTAAATTTTTATTTTTAAATCAATGCAAAGGTTAAGTTTGCCTGCATTCTAATTTAGATTTGCTCTGACAAGTACCGCCTGGTGAACTTGGACAAATCTCTTTACTCTTCACTCAACACCACTGGGAGATACTGGAACATGCAGTAGGATGCAGGGAACCTGACAGGGTAGTGTCCCTGCTCCTGCGTGTGCTTATTGCTTCACAGAGAAGATAACCATTAAATAACGAACTACAAGCGAGAAGAGAATAATAAAATGAGAGGTGAGAGAGCTCTGGAATAGCGTTCCAGGCAATGTGATGCACTGGTGCATCTCAGTTCCTTCATGTGTAAAATAAGAGAATTAAACTAGATGGTCTTGTAGGCACTTTCCCGCTCAGAGATTCTCTGCCACTGTCATTGAATTAAAACAAAAATCTCAGAACTTCCAAGTATTCTAGTTTGACTAACAAGCCCATACAAAACCATAAAAACATTACTTTAGTTTTCTTCTTGTAGCTATTATTGTGTGTATATGTGTGTGTATATATATATATATAAATAAAATGTGTTGTCCGTTTTCTTAGATACAAAATCATGATCCCTATTTGAAAGCTTTGGGACCATGTAAGTTACTAAATTTACTAGTTTTCCAGATTAAACAGGTTAAAAAATTTTAATAGCTCAGAAAGAGTTTTGCCACTGAATGAACTACAAAAACAAAACAAAACAAAACAAAAAACACCTTGGTTTTCAGAGATTTTAACTTTGAAATGTGTTTCATAGTTTGTGGGTCTATGCTCTTTGCCTGCCTGTTTTGGATTAATTCAACCACTGGTTTGAGAGCCAATCAAAATAAATACGGTAAGTTTGTATTTGCTTCCTTGAAGACTCCTATATTTCTATCTATAGTTGGAAAGATTCTCTCACATTAAAACTTTGGAATGTTGAATCTAAAAACTAGAACAGAAAATTTCAAACACAAGAATACATGAAAAATGAGAAGTATAATAGTTTTGTAAGAACAATTGAAATTTGGATTGAATATTCCTAATAAAATTTGATAATACAAGCCAACAAATTAGGAGATAAACCAATTGACTCTTATATCCTGAGAGTTTTGAAAAAGCTGACTTTACTACTATATCTATTCATGAATAAGATAAGTTTTGCAACACATTTTCATCTTCGAAGGAAACAATTTCATTTAAAAAGTTTCATTAACAATTCCAATGAATAGCTTGAAAGAAAATGACTTTATAGATAGGTAATTCTTTAAAAATATATATACATATACAACCATTTTATCAAGATTTTCTTTTTTGTTTTTCCATTTTTACTAGGAAACTTGGGACTTTTAACTATGTTCATGAAAAAATGTTTTTTCCCTTGACTTTTCTTTTGCTGTTGTTAAATTTATTAGGGTGACATTGGTTAATAAAAATTACATAGGTTCTGGGTGTACAATTCTGTAGTACTTCATCTATGTGTTACATTATGTGCTCACAACCCAGAGTCAGCTTTCTTTCCTTCACCATATATTTAGCTCCCCCTCCCTCCTCTGCTCCCCTCCCTCTTACCCTCAGATAACCACTAAACTATTGACTATGTCCATGAGGTTTCCTTGAATATTTCACATAGTTAAAAGAAAACCCCTAATATTTATAAAAGATTCTACTCCCTACCCACACCACCACCACCAAAAAACAACAAGCAAACAAAAAAATGAGAAACTACATCAGAAACTTTCATTATGTCATATACCTTCTTTGTCATCGTGGTGAATAATTGCATCCTGTATCATGTCAGCAAGGTTAAAATGAACTTTCTGGTTCTTCCCATGTTTCAGTTTTTTCAGGAATCCTTCCTGCTTCTGAAAAGCCTTCTCTCTTTCATAGTAGGCTTTGATTTGTTCACAGCGCATGCGTTTCACCAGCCGCTGCCTTTGGCCAAGGGGAAGGGTCTCCAGCAAGCACTGGTCAATTTCCATTTCATGGGTTCGAAAAACATTACATAGCTGAAAGCAACCTGAAAGAAACACAATAGAAAAGTCACTAAACCCATTATTGCAATGAACATAGTAGCTACTACAGAACATACTTGATTTTCAATTACCTATCACACAAGTCAGAAACT
Organism: Craseonycteris thonglongyai; assembly: GCA_004027555.1. Lineage (NCBI taxonomy): Eukaryota > Metazoa > Chordata > Mammalia > Chiroptera > Craseonycteridae > Craseonycteris > Craseonycteris thonglongyai. Next base: position 5,568 of record PVKE010008633.1, read on the forward strand.
CATTCCTTCCTCTTTGTACTTCACATATAAATGCAGAGCCCTATTCACTGATTGAGATAAAAGCAAAGGTAACTGATATCTTAATCAAGATTGCATGATAATAAAACACATAATAGAATTAGAGTTTTGTGCTTTTGCTTAACATTTAACAAGCCATGTCTTCTTATTCATTAAATGTACACAAAAGTTCTAAAAGTATTACTATTGTCTTAAGATCCTTCATCTATTTGAATAATACTGACAAAACTTTATGTGTAAAATTTTGACAGAAAGCCATTCCAAGTTTGACGGGATGGCTCAGCAGGTTGAGTGCTCATTTTGCAGCCCCAGAGACCAAGGACATTGGCCCCGGCCATAAGGACCCATGTGCTGAACTGGGTGTGTTTCCCAGGTGGGAGGCCCCCAGTTTGGTTCTTGCCTCCCAGTTCAGTCCCTGGCTGGAGGGGACATGCCTTCCATGCAGGAGGCCCCCAGCCCAGTTCCCGCTCTGCGCAGCACCCTGCCCGGCTCCCTGCCCACCTGTGTGTGGAACGAAACCATGTTGAAAATTGATGGCCTGCAATTATAGAGACTGCTCTGGGCCCTCCCCCTTCTCTTTGTCTCTCTCTGTCTCTGTATCTCTCTGTCTCTGTCAAAACCAATACAAATAAAAAAAGAACGCGTTTGGTTTGTTGGGATTGTAAAAATCATGTAACCACTATAGCACTGTGGAAAACACTAAGGAGTTTCCTCAAAAAATTGCAAAAAGAACCACCATAGGAACCAGCAATCCCATTCTAAGTATCTATCTGACAGAATTGAAAGCAGGATCTCAAAGAGATGCTAGCCCACCTATGTTCACCATAGCATAGTTCCCAGTGGCCGAGAGGTGGAGGAAACCTAAATGTCACCAGTGGATGACTGGATAAACAATGTGGTATATACATACAATGAAATATTATTCAACTTCACTAGCTATTAAAGAAATGCAAATTAAAACCACAAAGAGATACTGCCTCACACTTGTTAAAATAGCTAAAATCAATAAGACAAGGAATAGCAAGGAGAGGTGTGGAGAAAAAGGAACTCTCATATACTGTTGGTAGGAATATATATTGGTACAATCACTATGGAAGGCAGTATAAACATTGCTCAAAAAATTAACGGAATTACCATCTGACCCAGCAAAGCCTCTTCTGGGTATCTACACAGAAAAACTTGAAAACCTTAATTCGCAAAGATATATGTACCCCAATGTTCATTGCAGTACTGTTCATGGAGGTCAAGTGGTGGAAACAACCAAAGTGTCCTCTGATAGATGACTGGATAAGGAAGTTATGCTACATTTACACAATGGAATAAGAAAAGATGAAATACAGCCATTTGTGACATGGATGGACCTTAAGATCGTCATATTAAGTGAGATAAGTCAGACTTAAATAAAAATCAAGAACCCATACGACTTCACTTGTAGGTGGAACATAAAACTGAAGGTAACAAAGAAACAAAAACTCATGGACACAGTCAATAGTTTAATGGTTACCTGAGGGTAACAGTGGAGCATTGTGGGGTTGTTAGGAGGGGCCATCAAATATGTGCTGATGGAGGGAGAGCTGATTCTGAGTGGCTAGCACAGAATGCAATAGATAAACTATATAATGTAGAGTTGTACACCTGAAATCTATGTAAATTTTACCAATCAATGTCACCCCAATAAATTTAACCATTAATTTCAAAATATATGTTTCAGCCATAAAAAGGAAGGAAATCCTATCATGTGCTATAACATGGATGAACATAGAGGGCAAGGTAAATGAAATACACCAGTAACAGAAAGACAAATACTGTATTATTCCACTATGTGAGGCGTATGAAGCAGTAAAATCCATAGAAACAATTTAGAATGGTGCTTACCAGGGGCTGGAGAGAGTGAGAAAGGGGGAGCTGTCACGACAGCATGAATATGCTTATACTATTTAACTGTACATTTAATAATGGCTAAGCTAGTAAGTTTTATGTTATGTGTTTCGAAACAATAACAAAACAGGAGGAAAAAGAGAATAAGACACAAAGGGCTGCATCACAGGGATTTTAAAACATATATACATAATTTAAGTATTTAATGGAAAATGTTGAAAACATCGCGCTTTATCCCACTTTATAAATGTTTGCTCTGAACTCTGAGAGGCTAGAAGCTGCCTTCTGGCAAGAAAATTAGCATGATTACATTCAGGTGTTTCTCTCTCTCTCCACCCCCACACCCAACAACTCTTCTAGCAGTTTTATTCTCAGAATCAATGGTTATAACACACTCCCAGAGTTATTTTTACTGCATATACAATGACATTGAAACAAAGGAAGAATGAGGATTTTCAAAGACGAGAGTATAATCAATTTCAACATACTCCCATACTCCCCCAGAGTTTAAGAAAAAACCTTCTTAAGCATTAAAGTCTTTAAAACTTGCTGCATTTTAGCATCCTTGTAATCAAGCCAGAAGTCCATATCCCTCTTTATGAGGCAAAGTACATGAAAGGTAGAGAAATAAACTTAAATATATAATTACAAAAATTATTTTGTTACAATAACTCAGCAAAATAAAATCCTGGTTTATTGTTGGATGATATTGTTTCACACATACATCCAACAGACCAAAAATAAATAAGTAAATATATAAACAGAAATTTCATAGACAAAACAACAACAGCAACAACAAAAACCTTTTATCTTTGGTTTTTTTAACCATCTCATACAAACCAACTACTATAGTACAGCTGAGTACATACACAAAAAAGTTACTGGAATGCTCAGAATAAGATTGTTGTTGCTTTTTTTTTTAAGGTGGTTTTTTTTTTTCTTTTCTCCTTTGAGATTATAATGAACACAGTCACATCACAAGTAAAGTCAGAAGTAGGACAGAGACTGTTCCAAAACCTGGTTTAGTCATCCAGAGATCATTAAAAACGGCTGTCCCCTAACAACATGTACAAACTATAAAATTTAAATTAAAAAATATGAACAAATATTCCTTTCTAAAGTAATTTTAAGAAAAAAAGCAGAAACTTGGACATTTTGTTTTTTTCATTTCTCAAGAAAATTAACAATATTTTTCACCTTACTACTTTCCTGCTTTTATTTATTTATTTTTTAACTTATGTATCAAGTGACCATTTCTTGGGTTTCCATCCAATTGTTAGGACATGCTTTTCTAATGAATGTGAAAAATGTTTTGCCTTTTAAATTAAAATGGAAATAAAACAAATACACATAATAACAGAAGTTACTGCATACTTTAAAGTGGATTTATTTTTACATATCAATCTATACTTTCCTACAGTTATTATTTCCCTTATGGTATCTCTCTAATAATAAGTGATTTTATTGTGTGATAATAGTTTTTCAGTGGGTGTAGATTTACAAACAGAAGTCTTTCCAGATTTGTTTCAGGATAACAATAAAACTGAAGACCCTTATCCTATGGTAATGTTCCTAGTTCATTACCAAAGTGGACCCACATGTCTAACCACATCTATGGTGGAAGAAGGGTATCATGATATGGAGGCTCTGTCCTGTGACACAGATGCTTCCAAAATCAAGCCCACATGCCAATGCCCAGCACGATTCACCCTGATATGCAAAGCACAGAATAACTAGGCTCCTTTTCAAACACAACCCTGCTACATTCAGAAGCTACATGGCCTGGTGATTCGGCAGTCCTCCTGTGCATCGCAACTAGGCATCACCTATAAGACACATAATGAATGAGAATTTCCCTAGAGAAGTCCAGCCTCTTTAAGGTCAGAACTGCCTACTGATGGCTATTCTCAGAAGCTTTGATGGAATGCCATAGTGCTGAAATCAAACCCTATCTTTTCTTGATGTTCCCTGCCTTTCTAAATGCTATGCTTCCACTCTTGGGTGTCTTGAAGAATTAGAATCACAAGTGCTGTCCTGTCCCTTTCCAGAGAGGGTGTAATTAAAACAGTCTCAAACAAGGTTGAATTCCTTGGTATCTGAAGAGAAAAGCTCTCTTTTGATTCATATTCAGTAAAATGGATTTATATCCTCTACCTCAAATATATATTTTTGAATTCTCAAATTTAAAATAATCTTCTGCTCTGAATTCAAACATACACATTCCATTCCCAGTCAACACCTTCAATTCTGGTTGGAGGACACTCAGCTTACTGTATCCCTGGCAGACAAGTTTCTAATAGCCAAATTCCCTGGTGTTCAGATTGTCTGAGAATGGGATACCTGCTAGTTTCAACATGCTGGGTCCTTCCTAAGGAAACACAAGCCCTGACCACGTTCTGATCTCACCAGTCAGTTATTCAGCTTCCTGGTTGTCTTTAATCTGAGTCCTGAAGCAACACTGTAAAATGGACACTGCACATCTCAAGTACAAAACCGAGCACACAATTTACTTTAACAGCTTCTCTTTAACTTTCTTTTAATTTAAAAGTTTACATGTGTTGTGCTATTTTATAATCATGGCTGTAAATAATTATTGTAAATTTCATCATTTTTTGTGTTCTTGAAAAAATTTTTGCTTAAAGTGTTACTTCAATATAAAATATTTTATATTTAATATTATTTTGATAATGGGCTGAGACAAAACTAAATTTCACATTTAATGTTTATTTTGGCTTTATAGAGTTCATTTTTTCATCTTTTCTTTGTAAAGAAAAATTTTTAGAAAAACAAAAATCAAATGATAAAATTTCTGTTATCCTTTCTAGGTTAAAAAACATTCTAGGTTTCTAGTTGGTGTTTTTAAACGGTTCCCATTTTCACACCAATTTTTAAGACACAGTTCCAGATAAAATAAATTTTTCAAGGTCAATTTGAAATCCATTGTCAAAATAAAAGAATACAATTCCCAGGTAAACACCCCTATGTGCAACATAAGGAGTCTCCTTATCTCAAGTCTTAATTATTGCATTAAGCACACTTGTTAGTCTCTCACCATTCTACTCTATTAGGCAGACCTTTCAAAAGTACATTTGTCTTTAATAGCAACCCAGAATAATGGTATAGCACAGGGGGTACAACCTTTGGCTTCCCTGGGCCACATTAGAAGAATAAGAATTGTCTTGGGCCACACATAAAATATACTAACACTAATGATAGCCAAAGAGCTAAAAAAAATTGCAAAAAAATATTTTATAATGTTTTAATAAAGTTTACAAATTTGTGTTGGGCTGCATTCAAAGTCATCCTGGGCCACATGCAGCCCATGTAACTTGGTGTTGCAAATAAAACTTGTCACAATCTACAAGTCCATCATCAATGGGTTCCACCTTGCACGCTGAAGATTATTAATTAGTGCCCCAAACAAATGAGACTTTTATATACCTTCCATCTTTATTCCTGTTTTCCTGCTACTCCATTACCTGGAATCTAAAACTATCATTAACTACCTACAGGGGCCCATTATTTCTACTGGTAGCACCTTCCTTCTGGGAATTACCTCTACTCTCTCACTTCATTTAGTCATAATGGGTATATTAAAAAAGTTGCCCAACTCAGTTGCTTATAGGGTTGAAAATGTGAACTAGGTTGAACCCATCATAATGGCCCTGACACTGAGGATCAATGACCAGACTCAGTGTAAGAATATGATCTTAGTAGGGACGATTCAGAATCCTGCAAAGACATTTAATAAATGAACACTGCGAGATTTAAAACAACAACAACAACCCTGTTTTACTGTTTTAATACTCATCAATTAGGATGCAAGTATGTGCTATCAAAGTCCCTATCTGCTCATACGGAGGAAAAAGCTAGAGAGGCAGAAACCGACAGGAAAAGCAAAAGAGAGAGCCAAACAGAAAATGATATCAGTTAAATCCCCAGATCGCAGTTCCAGCAGTACCTGAAGCCAATTGAATTTAGACTTTCCATGTATAAGGGCTATTATCCAGACACAAGTCAATATATTCCCTTTTGTACTTAAACCATCATGAGTTGATTTTCTGTCAAAGGCCACCAAGTGACTCATATAACATACAAGTCCATGATGATCCTTTTTTTCTAGCTGCTAAAGGTATATCTCTTGAACACATCTCCTCCTTTTCTCTTCTGTCATAAATGTACAGCTTATTTCCACAAGTAGGGGGAAGGTTTAAGCGTTTATATTATATAAAATATTTATTATATATTATTTATTTTTAAATAATACATTTGCAAAATTCAAAAAGCTTCATGGGATTTGCTCCATATGTGTTGTACTTTTCTTGAAGAACAAAAATTTTGTCTAGTCAGCCAAACAAAGTATTCAGTGAATGCCTTCTGTGCACATGGCTAGGAAATGAAACATAAAATGGCAGAAGTGAAAGCCCTGGCCACAAAGATATAAACACACAGTTGAGAATTCATACAGATAAGAAAAAGGTAAGGTGCAATGAAAGCCAGTGTTCTGAGCTTCTTAAATTGCGTATGATGCCAACACCACTGACCATTCCCAGAGAGTATAAAACCACAGACCAGAAAGCATATTCCTAGAGCACAAAAGTTCAGTTTATGCCATTAGAGCTCAATGTACCCAATTCTTTTTTAAGATTTACTTTTATTGTTTTTTTTTTTGTTTTTTTTTTAAATATATATTTATTTATTTATTTATTTTGACAGAGAGAGAGAGAGAGAGAGAGAGAGAGAGAGATGCAGAGACAGAGAGAGAACTGAACTGGGGGAGCTCCCAGTTCAGCATATGGTTCCGCACGGGCCGGGGCCGGGATTCGATCCTCAGTCCCCGGCGCTGCAAAGTGAGTGCTTAACCCACTGAGCCATCCCGGCTTCCCCATACTTTTATTGTTTTTGACAGAGAAAAAGACAGGAAGAAGAGGGAGAGCCCAGAGCAGTCTCCATAGTTATATGTCATGAGTGTTCCACATAGTTTCATTCCACAGGTGGGAGTGAGGCTTCCCAGGGCAGAAACCGACAGGGGGTCTCACACCTGGGGCAGCAGCCGAACCAGTTCAGCATATGTGTCCACATGGGCTGGGGCTGGGACTCAATCCTCGGACCTCAGAGCTGCAAGATGAGTGCTCAACCTGCTGAGCCACCCCAGCATTATGCACCCCCACCACCAACAATTCTTGTACATTATCTAAATGTGCCTAACAAATTAATGTGAAGCAGTTTTCTCACTATAAAATTATGTTCACGTGATTAAACAGATGCTTTAGTCAACATTCTTTCTTTCTCTTCTTCCCACAGACTATGCACCCCATGAAGGAAGAGACCCTTTCTAGTTTTTCTCACACATTCATTCACAGAGTACATCAAGTGGCATGCCTTGATGTGGATCATTTATCCATCCATCCACCCATTCACCCACTTATTCATTGAAATATATTATTAAGAACTTGCTATATGCAAAGTTTAGTATTCACACATTTATCCAGTTACTGCCCTGCACTTCTATTGTTTATTAATTAGAATAATAAGGGTAGTCACATAAATAATCATGTAACTTGCTCCAAAGGAGAATAAAAGGCAAAGTACTAAGTTAACTCTAATTTAAGGAGAATTTAGTACTTGGAGAAGTCAAGTACATACAATTGCATGGCATTTGACCTGAAATTTGATAATAGGTATAATTTTGAAGTACAAAGAAGAGAAAAAATTTTTCTCAATTTCAAATTGAGAAATACAGAAGACAGTCAGCAATCACAGAAAAGTTGGAAGCATTTATGGAGTTCATTTTGACAAAAGCAAAGGTACATAAAGGTGGAAAGTTGAAAATGAAACTAAAACAAGATGGGAATCAGAACATGTCTGAGGGAGCGAAGTAGTTTTGTCATTTTTAGCTCTGTCATGGGAGTCACTGAAGATTTGTAAACAGAAATACAATCAAAGGAGCGGAATCTATACAAAGTCTGGTGGCTTATGAAGCAGTTGGTAGGGGAGACACAAAGGAAGGGCACAGACAAGATAAGCTTTCACACTTAAATTCAGGCCTAGGGTTACGAAAGTCTGAAATACAGCAAAAACATGGGAGGTCATGAAGAATAAGAGGGTTTCTGAGAAGAAAGAACTTTAAGGATATGCTGATTGACTCCAGGTGGGTGACAAGGAAGAAATGGAGTCTAAAGTGGAGAGAGAAATGAGAGTACTTTCAAACTGCAATAACTGGAGTATAGGAGATGCTACTGGTTAACAAACAAACAAACAAAAAGCAACATTGCTGATTTGGAAGAGAGACAAATTGATGTGTGAAAATCTATTATTGATATCTATTAATTAATCAATTAATATATAGCAGCATATATATTTATGTTAATTGACAGTACATCAAATAGGAGCTATCCAATAAGAAATGGGATTTTTTTACAGATATCAGCTGTATATAATTTCTTTAAACCAGTTGTAAGTATATGGAGATATGCAACAACTCTCACTCTATTCGCTACTATATATCTTACAACTTTATGGAAAATGAGGAAAAACTGGTATATGTGATTTTTGGAAGTGGAGTATTTGATTATTTTTAAATAATACCAAACTACCAATATTGTCTGGTTGACATATTAAACCAGTCACAGAACATTTTAACAAGACAATGGCCCACCATATCGTAATGATAATTTATTAATATTATCCACTGACATTACTTAGTAATTAAAGGAAAGCATGGGCACTTGCCCTCATGTATAGATTTTATTTCCATAACTTTTAGTATGCCCCTTAGCACAACACTTTCGTGGTTGTTTTTGAATCACAAATGAGCAAAACTATTTTTCTAATTATAAAATGGGGTTATAGGGCTTATCTGTGTGCCTCTGATATCTTTGTCATGTATTCAAAATTCATTGAATAACACAAAGGCAAGCATACTAAACACTAAGGTAAAAACATGAATGATAAAACCCAAATAAACTGAGAATATTACATGCCACCAGAAAACAAAATACCGTAAACAAAAAGCCCTTCCTTTTTCTAATTTTCATTTCTCCTATCATGAAACCACCACTCTCCCTTCTTGTAGACTTGGGATCCCAACCTTGGTATTCATGAAAAATTTGGAGCCCTGGGTAACAGGTTAGACATAGTCAGCTTGAGTCTTGGGCAGAGCTGCAGCATGACTAGGATAAGTACTTGACCTTGACATAAGGAGGGTTTCTTGCCTCACTCTTGAAATCTGAGCTCTCTGTGCCCTATGAATGGGCTTTTCACATTCTGTTCAGTCTGATCTAGGAAACCTAAAGACTGATTCTACTTTCTTTCTGGCTCCTGCTTCGTGTAATTGGTTGGCATAGGTCAAGGTGGGCATGCAAGGACATATGAAGGATGAAGGATGTGCTGGGGAGTGTTGGGTTTTCCTGTCAATTTTGTCTATATTTATTCCTTTCAGATACCCCAAGCTTCCTGCTATATCATCCTCCTGTGATCCTATCGTGTTGGTCTGTTGTGTCTTTTGTAACTTGATGTGTTTGCTCTGCAGTCACATGCTGGAGGCCTTTTCCCCAGAATTATTTTAGTAGATGAGGCAGAGCTCCATATCTTGTGAGAAGGGGAAGGGTCTGATCCAGGGATAGATAAGATTGAGACCTCTGAATGTCAACAAACACATTGGGGCCTTTGAAATTAAAAAAGGAACAGTGTACATACTAAGCCATACAAAGTTTAGAGCCCATTTTTAGCACACACACACACACACACACACACAAAACTACTATAGATATGGGGGAAATAAAGAGAAAAAGAACTGTTAAAATATGACTTTATTACAGAATATTAGTATAGTCATTTTTATGATTACTATTGATGACTCATTTTCATTTATCAACTTTGTTTCAACGTTAATACATATGCTGCTGAAGTGAACACTATTGTTTCATTATGTGTCTGATGTTTTCAATGTAAGGTTAGTTGTAACACTAATCCAGATTTGATGATCAGTCTTTTTTTGTTTTACTGAGGACCTCCAGATCCTGCCTCGATCTAGTACGAGGAAGCCCTCACATCAGGCAAGGGATGTATGAAAGACCCAGCAATGGTCACCACCTCTGCTCGTGTCCCCACTCTTGATGTCTCTGCCATTCATTATATGGGGGAACAGGAATAAGGCACAAAACTACTTGTAACTAACTATACCCAAAACAATACTTATGAATGTTCCAATTTTCAGAAAACTGGTAAAAAATGCCACTAGTAGTACCCTATTTATGGTCTTGAACTAAAATTGCTACTACCGGTACTAATTCCATTAAAAGATATAAATCAAAAGTCCTAAAGTATATTTACAGGATTAGACTGCACACTAGATTTTAAACAAGCATGTTCTAACATATCTAACATTGTCACGTGTGTGAGCTTCATATTCAGATTCCTCTTTCTAGGACATAATGAATGCTACTGAAAACCAATTATTAAGATGACATTTAAAATTTAATTTATGCTTGAATCAATAGATGACAATAGAATTAAAACAAGGTTAAAAAAAATAAAGAAATAAAGATGTTAAATGTGATATCCTTTACAGACTGTTGTCCAGAAGTAGAAGTTTGAGTTTCATTAAGAATTCCTTTTTAAATTAATATCCAATATGTATAAAGTACTTATACAACACCAATAAAAAAGTAATCCAATTAAATAAAGGGTTAGGAGACCTGAATAAACATTTCTCCAAATAAAACATTTAGATGTCTAATAAACACACAAAAAGATGCTCAACTTTACTAATCATCATGGAAATGCAACTAAAACCACAATGAGATATCACCTCACACCTGTCAGAGTGGCCATCCCCAAAAAGACAACAAACAAATGTTAGTGAGGATGTGAAGAAAATGGAACACTGTGCACTGTTGGTGAGATTGCAAGTTGGCACAGCCACTATGTAAAACATTATAATTACTCAAAAATTAAATACTGAACTACCATATAATTCAGCAACTCTAGTTCTGGGCACTTATCCTAAGAAAATGAAAACACTAATTTGAAAAGATATATGCACCCCTGTGTGCATTGCAGCATTATTTACCACAGCCACAATACGGAAGCAAACTAGGTGTCCATGACTGGATCAAGAAGGTGTGTTGGTATATATACACAAGGGAATATTACTCAGTTATAATAATGAATGGAATCCTACCATTTGCAACATGGATGGACCTATAGGATATTATGCTAAGTGAGATAACTCAGAGAAAGGTAAATACTATATCACTTATATGTGGTATCTGAAAACCTAAATAGGGGAAGCTGGGATGGCTCAGTGGGTTGAGCGCTCACTTTGCAGCCCCGGGGACTGAGGATCGAATCCTGGCCCCGGCCCGTGCAGACCCATATGCTGAAATGGGGAGCTCCCCCAGTTCAGTTCTCTCTGTCTCTGTAGCTCTCTCTCTCTCTCTCTCTCTCTCTCTCTCTCTCTCTCTCTCTCTCTTTCTCTCTCTCTCTGTCAAAACAACAACAACAACAAAAATAAAAACAATAAAAACCTAAATAAATGAACAAACAAATAAACAGACATAAACATAGGGAACAAACTGTTAGTTTCCACAGGGTTGGATGGTAGGGGGTGGGCAAAAAACATGAAGGTTAGTAAAAGGTACACAAATAAGCCCCAGGGATATAATGTACAGCATAGGGAATAGTCAATATCATAATAATTATGTATGGTGACAGATTTCTCATGGTGATCACTTTGTAAAGTATATAAATGTCAAATTACTGTGTAGTACATCTAAAATTAATATAATATTGTATGTCAACTTTAGTTTAATTACAAAGACATTTTTATTTCAGAATAAAATAACTTTTGATGAAGCTGTTTGAATTATAAACAGACTATGGGCCTTCCATTAAAAATCACCATCTCTACTAATAATTTAAAGAGTAAAGCCTTCTCAGTGTGCTAATACAGTGACACAGTTATAAATTTTATGTTTGGTACATAGTTTACAACCATTTAGATAAATAGCTAGATAGACGATGGATGGATGGATGGATGAACAAATGGATACAATGCTCCAATCACTTGAGACGAGATATGTGGAAAAGAGTGAGTAGAGAAAGCACAGGGACCTTGGTGACCAGAAACAGGAGAAAGTAAAACATTTGCTCTGTGGGAGCATCCCTGAGCTATCACTGCTAGACCATGCAGACAGGGAAGCCAGCAGTCTGTTCTGTTAGCGGCATGAGTTTTGGAACTGCTCTCAAGCTAGACCATGTTTAGCAGACCTCGGATATAAAGGGCTCAGAGAAAGGGGAAGTCCACCAATAATCCTTTGTACTAAAATTGTCTAATGGAGATATTTTTAAAAATAGGGCCATTTATTAAGTATTTCCTATCCCTGCGGCTTAATAAGTACATGAGGGGAAGCCTGGATGGCTCAGCTGGTTGGGTGCTCGCATAGCAGCCTGGGGATCCAAAGATCAAGTCCCAGTCCCAGCTCCAGAACATGTGGACCCATATACTGAACTGGGGTGTGCTTTCCAACGGGGCAGGCCTCTCATGTGTGAGGCCCGTGGCTTGTGGGGGCACACCTCCCATGTGAAAGGCCCCATACCCAGTTCCCACCCTGTGCAGCCCAGTGCCCATCTGTGAAATGAAACTAATGATGTACAACCATGGAGATTGCTCTATGCCCCCCCACCCCCACCCTCTCTCTGTCTCTCTGTCTCTGTCTCTCTCTGTCTCAGTCAAAAGAATATAATAAATCTTTTAAAAAAAAAGTCTCAAGAAATCATATCCTGTATGATTGTATTTATATGACATTCTAAAAAAGCAGAACTACAGGGACAGAAATCAAATAAATCTGATTGCCCAGGGCTAGTAGTTAGGAGAGGAAAATGACTGCAAATGGACATAAGATTTTTAGAGTGAGAAAAATGTTCTAAATGAAACTTATCCAACCTGCAGCCCACGGGCCACATGCAGGCTAGGGCAGCTTTGAATGTGGCCCAAACGTAAACTATTCTTAAAACATCATGAGATATTTTTGTCTTTGGAGTTTTTTGTTGGTTTGTTTTTATTTTTGTTTTTGTTTTAGCTCATTAGCTATCATTAGTGTATTTTATGTAAGGCCCAAGATAATTCTTCCAATGTGGCCCATGAAAGCCAAAAGGTTGGACACCCTGTTCTAAAGCTTAATTGTGGACCAGTTATGTGATGGTATGCATTTGTCAAAATGTATCAAGCTGGACACCTAAAAAAAGTTCTATATGTAAATGATACCTCAATAAACTTGACAATAAAACAAAACACAATAGTTAAGTTTAGAACTATACTTTGAAATTGCTATAAGTCAAGAGTGTTAAAATAGATGTTTCAAAATACTGAGGCATATTCAGACACATGCTGTCGCAAAAAAAAAAAGCTCTTAATAAAAGAAAAAATATTTTTGGTATCATATGTAAAGAAATAAACAAATCAATTTAAAATAATGAAAAAACAGTCTTGTGAACAAAGGCCAGACTTTATCATTTGTTATAAATCAGGGAAGTCAGAGAAAAGAAAATACCCAGTGTTTCCATGTCTCCAGTTAAAATGAAGAAGAGCATCACATGTCACAGATTTCTGAGTTTTCACATATTGTCACTGGACTGCAGACTTCAGGGCTCAGAAGACATATAATGCCATTTTCACACCTGTATTCTCAGTACCAAGGACAGTACCTGCACAAGCTCTGTCTGGCAGTGACTCAGTAAGTTCACTACAGATATGGATAAATGAGTGAAGGACAAAAAGAGGAAGTGCAGGAGAATTAATAATGGACTGATTAACTTTCTCAGATACCACTGAAGTACAGATAATATTATCTGCTATATTTTTCTTTTCTTTTATAAAATATTTATTTTTTCAGAGAAGGTGAGAAAGAAAGAGAAGAGGGAGGTCCCAGAGCAGTTTCCACAGTTGTACATTAGCTGTGACATTGTGTCATTCCACACAGGTGAATGTGGGGGTCATGTGGGACAGAAACCCAAAGTGGGGGAGGCAAGAATGTTTGCCACTGAGCAATCCATCAGTTAGCATTTGCACCACAGTTCAGCATATAGGTTTGCACAGGCTGCGGCTCAGAATCAAAACTCAAACCTCATGATTGCAAGGCAAGCTTTCAACCACTGAGCTATCTCAGCATCCCCTGCTGTGTTTTTCAAATGAAGAAATAAAGTTAGGTTATAAACCAAAGATACAAGTTCTAGCAATTAAGTTTGCAACCTTACCATCTGGCACTTACATTGGCAGCACTGTACAAACAACTCAGTAAGGTTTCATAACCTTGGTATATCAGTGTCTCACAGCTGTGTTCATGTTGATGAGTGTCAGTGGCTTGCTGAGTGGCATTCATTTTTTGTTGTTCTGTGTTTTTGTGTGCCATCACAAGAATGTCTGAGCTTGAATTAGAGCAATGACTAAACATTAAATTTCTTGTTAAATTTGGCAAGAGTGGAAGTGAAGTGGCGTTCATTATTGATGTTTCATGTTTTTGTGTGGGGTCATAAGAATGTCAGAGCTTGAATTAGAGTGAAGAACAAACATTACATTTCTTGTTAAACTTGACAAGAGTGGAAGTGAAATCAGAGACATGTTAGTCCAAGTTGATGGGGATAATCCATGAAGAAAATGGCAGTGTACAAATGAATTAAACATTTTTCTGAGGGGAGAGAAAGCATCACTGATGAAGAGAGGTTGGGGCAGCCAGTAATGAGCAGAACTGATGAAAACATTGGAAAATTCATTAAATTGTGCATCAAAATTGTTGACTATGAGAAGTGTAGCAGACCAAATAGAGATAAACACCAATAGAGAAACAGTTAGGAAAATCTTAACTGAAAATCTTGACATGAGAATGGTGTGAGCAAAAAATAGCTCACAAAGGAGCTCATCTATGAACAAAGCAAATGTGAGTCATAGTTTGCCAAGAACTTTTGTAGAAGAAAGACAATATTTTGGGCCTTGTTCTCACCGGTGGTGAATGAAGCAAAGTGTCAAAGTATATAATGAAAGTCAGCCAATTCTCCACAATCAAAAATTTTTCGTCAGTTCAAATCAAGAGTCAAAATGAAGTTGCTCACTATTTTTGATATTAGAAAGATTGTTTATTATGAATTTGTACTAACTGGACAGTCAGTGAAGTTGACTCTTTGGAAGTGCTGAAAAGGCAGCGTGAAAAAATTAGATGAAACCAACTTGAACTTTTTGCTAACAACTCATGGCTCTCATATCACAACAATGAACTTCACTGTCATGAGGGAGTTTTTAGCCAGTCAACAAATAACTGTGTTGGAACACCCTCTCTACTCACATGATCTGGCCCCCGATGACTTTTTTATTTACCTGAAGACAAAAAAATATATTGAAAGAAAGACACTTTGATGACATTCAGGACATCTAATGTGATATGACAATGGCTCTGATGGCCATTCCAGAAAAGCAGTTCCAAAATTGCTTTGAAAAGTGGGCTAGGCACTGGCATGTGTGCGCAGCTTCCCCAGGGGAGTACTTCAAAGGTGACCATAGTGATATTCAGCAATGAGATGTAGCATTTTTCCTAGGATAAGTTGACGAACTTGTCATACCTCGTAGAAAACAAAACTAAACAAAAACCTAGAAAATAGCTGAGACATCTTAACATTGGCACAAGTCATCCCATAAGTAACAGGTGAGGCTCCCTAAATGACTGTGGTGTGCGTGCACTGCCTCCGTCATGCACACTGGCTACATTTGTAATCACAGTTCACACTAGCAGAAAATGCCATGCCATGCTTTGCTGGGTATATCTTAAAGTGATTTCGCTGGTACCTCAGAGGTGATGTTCTTTATGGATCACTGGTGATATGAAAGGGAAAGGTTAAGACTTGCCTAGGATCTCACAAGAATAGAAAAGGTGAACCAAGGTGCAGTTCTACACTGATCGATTTAGGAGTGCCCTGTGATAAGGGTGTAAACTCACTCCTCCAAAGCCAACCTAATGGAAAAAGTTATTTAGAGTAAAGAATTATGACCTAGAAATGTAGGAAACTATTCAACATCTGAATGTTTTTGTGCTCTCAATGATATTCCACAAGAATGACTTCTATATACTTAAAATATGAGGCACCAAGAGCCATATCCTTCATCAATCTCGTATTTATTCTCAGCCCACTTGGATGAGTGACTTCCTCTTATTCTACTAAGAGCCTGAATAGAGGACAGTCAATTGATTTCTACAATACCATTCATTAACTTTTACTTATCTCTCCGGTCACTTCTCATATATATATATATATTAAATAATTCAAACCTCTTGCACCTTTCCATATTCAGAAGATCCTGAAGCTCTGCCTTTTAGTTATCCTTTCTTCAATTACTTCCTAGGAGCCAAAGACTTCTGTAAGCCATACTAAACTAAACAGTGACAGTGCTTATAATGTACCATTGATTCATAGTTTCTATTTTGCGTTCCATCTCTTATTTAAAAGTGTAGAGCAGCTTCCAATTAGCTTTCTTAACCACAACTATCTGTGGAAATGACATATTTACTGAACTATCCACAATGACCTCTGAATTAGAATTGTTTCTATAGTGTACTGGTGAAGAGTATTCTAAAGATATAATATACCATATTTAGCCATGTATACGGTGCTCTCATGTATTATGTGCATGTATGTTTTCGGCCCAAACTTTCAGGAAAAAAAATCTTTCATTTTAATTTTTTATTTTAATTTTTTTTGTTTATATTTAGGTACTTGTTTTTTGTATTATAAAAAACTTTTAGCATTTATATTTTAATATATTATGGTATAGAAAATCTTATGTAACAAATAATTATAAAACACAAGGACAGATAAAAGGTATAAGAAATTTCAAGTACTGGTAACAAATTTATGATATTTACACATCATAGAAGGGCAAGAAGAGGGAGTGAGCTGGGAGCCTGAGAACATGGGCCTAAACACAGCCCTGGTGAGTTAGAAGCTGAGAGCTGACTAGGGAGGAGGTGCGGGAGGCTGAAGTGCAGTGCGACCCTGGACCAGTTGGGGCCCGAGCTAAGGTGATTATTGTATTCCAGGGTATTTCTGTGCATACGTACATTGTTATTGATTTCTAGAGTTACACTTTTACTCATAAGCATAAATAAAAAGAATTAAAAACGTGTATATAGATAGGAAACTAGTACTACCCTTGTACAATGTGCACCCTTATTTTTACCTCACAAATTTGGGCAAAAAAGTGTGCATTATTCATGGCAAAATACAGTAAAACTCAACAGTATATTAACTATTTAAATGGACTCTGCAGTTTTATGCTTTCTCCTTAGAAAAGATATCATAATTCAACTGTGCTTTGGAACAAAAATTTTCAAAGCACAATATGAGGGTCATTCCCTTATAAGAGCGCTCACACTCTTATAACATGATATTATAAGTACTCTTGTACCATGAATTTATTATGAGAAGTGGTTAAAAACAAAGTTTCTTTTATGTCAAGGCTATTCCAAATATGCATTGTCATCACTAATATCACTGTCATTTTAATTTCCTCCAAATTTGTGAATATCAGAAATTAAGAAAAAAAACAAAAACCTTTAATTATGGTGAGTGTGAAGGAATACATGAGTTTCAGTTTTCAAAGGTGAGGAAGTAGAAACAGTGAATTAAGAACTACAGAAGTATTTTCCATCTTAAAAGAAAAAAAAAAAAAGCTTCTTTCAAAATCATGCTTCCATCCACCAATTGATCTTTATCTCTTTTTCATTTTAGAAGCCAAAGCTTGTATGTGTTCCCTACTCACAATTCCCCTCCAATAATGGCTTAAGTTTAAATTCCATTTGCACCTCTCCAGTGACACTGCTTCGTGTCCACATCAATAAAGGACTCCTTGTTCATTGTCCCTGTGGATCATCCTCTAACAGGTACCCTAATCTTGTCACATCATGTTGGGCTGTTTAGCAGATCCTGCCACTTGACACTACGATGCTTGTGTTCTTGACTAAAGACCTCTTAATTCCTTTGTGAACTCTTTTTCCGCTGTTTTATAGAAGCTTCTGATCAAAGTTATTTATTTATTTATTTATTTATTTATTTATTTATTTATTTATTTATTTATTTATTTGGGGTGAGGGGGACTGGCTATCTCCTCCTGTGCCATGGATTAAATACATATCTTAAATAGATATCTCTCACCTGAGCTTCAGACTAGTATATATAAGTACGTATTGGGCATCGCTCCTTGGACATTATGGAACTCAAGATATCTAAGCCTGCCCTTCCTCCTCTGGTTCACATCTGAAGCTTAATGGTGGTACATACAAAGAGATGCTCAAGCAAAAATCTACTAAGTGTCAGTCTTGAAAAATCCCTTTCTTTGAAAGAAAGGGATTTTTCAAGACTGACACTTAGTAGATTCATAACTCCTAAATTGGTCCTAACACTATGGTTTCTGGTGCTCAAGTTCCCTTCAGTTTGTCTAGTTTTATATATTCTAGGTCATTCACAAATATAAACTCCCCTCCATCGAGGTGAAGATTATCACAAGAGCCACCCAACTGACCTCCCACACTCCATTGCTGCTTTCTCCACCTGTTCTCCATCCTTGATCTTACTCATACACTCCTTGCTGTCCACTCTTACAGTTAAAAGAGTTTAATGGATTCCAATTGCTCTCAGGAAAAGTCTAAACATGGTGACACAGCAGAGATAGGTTCTTCAATCAGAACAGTAAGGCTTAGAAAGAGCTTAGATTTAGTTTGAACATTCCAAGTTTTAAGTGCAGAAATGATATAGTGGTTGGCTTGTATTTGGATAATGTGTACCTAGAGATCCTTACAAAAACATGGCTGTATATATACATATATATTTTTTCTGGAATCTATCTGCAAAGATGTTGGAGGTGAAATAATTAACCTAAATAGATCATGTATAAAGAAAAAATGGTTAAACAAAGCAGAAAATTTTCTACTAATCAGACAATAGTTCTGTTAATTCTATCTTATAAATGTCTCTCAAATCAGATCATCCCTACTATCCCTATTATACCTTCCTAATTTATGCTATCACCTGGCCTATTGCCTTGACTGCTTCCTTTTAAATCTCCTCTTTCATCCATCCTCTATATTGCTACCAGAATGACAGTTCTAAAACAGAAATCTGGTCATATCCTTCACTCTTTAAAACCACTCTATAAGTGGATGCTGGGCTGGTTCAGTGGGTTAAGTGCTCACTTTGCAGCCCTGGGATCCAAGGATCAAATCCATCCCAGCCTGTGCAAACCCATATGCTGGACTGGGGTGTGGCCCCCAATTCTGTTCTCGCCAGGGCTAACTTCCCATGTGGGAGGCTCCCGGTTCAGCCCCCAGCTCATGGGGGTGTGCCTCTCATGCAGGAGACCCCCAGCCCAGTTCCAGCCCTGTGCGGCTCCTTGCCCACCTGTGTAGAATGAAACTATGTTGAAAACTGATGATGTAGAACTATGGAGACTGCTCTGGACCCTCCCCCTTCTTTATGTCTTTCTCTGTCTCTCTGTCAAAAACATAAAATAGTTTTTTTTTTTAATTCTCAATGAACTTCCTCACATGATGAATAACATGAAAACTCATCAAATATTTGACATTTTTCTCCTTTCTACACACATGGAGCTCTGCTGTTTGTTCTATAAATGTACCATGGACTCCTGACACAATTTTATGCAAGTCTTTTGCTCTGCCCAGGTTCTTACCCATTGATCATGAGTAAATGCCTCTTCATTCTCCTTCACTCCAAGGAGGTTGGTCCAGCTCCTCACATACATACCCTCCCCACGGCAGAACCTGGTGTCTGCCTCTGCCTTCTCATAACATAAATATACCTAAATAACATATAGAAATGTATCAAAGTGTTTATTCAGTTTTGAATTTCCCCTTTAGATTGTGAATTTCATGCAGAAAAGAAATCTATAATACATAAACTGACTGCATAGCATAGTGGTAATGTGAGGGAATAACTAAAACATTTGAAAACAATGGATGTAAAAAAGACTAAGTCAGGATCGTGGCAGAGCAAATACCGGTAAGTCAAAGAGTTAACAAGTACACTTTTCCAGAAAAGTAAAATGGAAGGGAAACTTATGAAATTAGAGATAATCACTGAGTCAAACTATGCAAATATTTTGAAATAAATGGGGAACAAAATAAAAAAAGAATTTGACATTTCAATACAATAATAAAGTGAGAGGTAAAAGGTGGTAATTGGATAGAAAAGCTTTTGAGAGGCATATATGAATAACTTTTTAAAGAAGTCTGGAAGTAAATGGAACTATAGAATATACGTTTGTGTAGAGAAGGACATTGAAATAAAAAGTAGTATTTACTATAATGTGAAAAGTATTAATAAAATCTTAAACAAAAAATGGTAACATTTGAGAGCTAAAAGTCTCTGAATTAACAATGTGAAACAGGACCATCCCTGCCTCAAGGCCTTTGCAATTTCTGTTCCCTCTGCTTAGCACACTCTTTCCACATATCTTCACATCTAGGCTTCTTCACTTTAATCACTCAGAAATCACTTCTCAAGAAAGGTCATCACTTAACAACCTATTTAAAATTGCTCCTCACCTTATTCTACTTCCAGGTTACTCATTAGATCTTTAAACTCCTTTATTTCTTTCACATCCAGTATTGCTAACAAAAATATTTACCTACATATGTTTGTTTACTTGTTTTCACTGTCTCACTACCGACACAAGAATTTCATGATGGAAGGAATGTTATCTGGCTTGATTATTATTTTATCTTTAGGTCTTAGACCAGTGCTTAGAAAAGAACAGGAATTCAATAATATTTCTTGAACTAATGAATAAGTATATGAATAAATGAATGATTGATACAGAAAGAAAATGAAATCAACTTAATCTGTCTAGCTCAGTTAAGGTCCCATGGCATGTTTATGTCTCTAAGGTGACACTAAATGTAAACCAACCCTTGAAAGCATAAGAAGCCCACCTTTCATTCACCAAACAACCTACAGAAAGAGAGAGTATCACATTTAAATAACAGATGTCAAGTAAGGACATGGGTGTGGAAACCTCCAGATATCATGACAAGTCTTTAATAATGTAACATCAACACTGTAGCAATACACAAAGACATATCATAGGATGGACCTTCAGAACACAAGTAACCATGACATTCCTAAGAGTCTGTAAAAGTGAAATATGTGAACGATGCAGTTAAAAGTTGAGTAACTGACACATATTATAATTTTTTTATCATTTTATACATTATCTTCAACTTTGTTTTTTTCATTCAACAACTATTAACACAGGAAGAATAAATATAGATATAAAATATAAACAGACATGATAGATGATAGATAGACAGACACAAATGATTATATTAGAGATATAAATATAGAAATAGAGATAAAGATAATAGAGATTGAAAGAGAGAATGAGAGAGAGAGAAAAAGACCATTAGCACATTTATTATTTCTATCTTTTTCTTAATTGTGTTAGGTTTATGAGTGCTAGATTTATCACTAGTAGTATATAATCTTTACTTATTTTCATTTTTATTCTAATAATACTCAATTAGTGTTGATAAAATATTAAAATATTTTGTCATTCTTGTAAATATATAAAATATTTGTTATTATCAATATACTTTTATAAAGATAAATATCAGTTTTGAGCGGTTGTGTTATACATTGATACTAATTTATTTAGCAGAATTATAAGTACTATTGATCTACAGATCTTATTCTATCTAATATAATATTCAATTTAAATGGCTGAAGGAATTTTTAAGATGTAATTGGAAATTATTTTTCATTTAAGACTAGTTAAACAATTTTAGTTTTGAATAAAGATATAAATATTTGAGAATATCTAAGAAAAGCATAACAAAATAATTGAAAGGGTTTTGTCTTATCATATATTAAAGTTACTATAAAGCCATAGTAACCTAAACATTATGGTCATGAGCGAGACAGATAGTTCAGAGAAATGTAACAGAACCCAGAAATAGATAAAATTACATTTTGGAATTTAAAATGTGACAAAAATGTAACTTCGACCCAGGGGATATGATGCATGTAGAAATAAGAAGGAATACACATATACACCTTAATTTTTCAAGAATTAGAATTGAATATATAAAAATAAAAGTTTGGAGCAAGATGTTGAGGACCAATCATTTAGTTTTAGGAATGACAGTCAAGCCAAAGTGATAATAAAGCCAAAATTCATGAAGGAAAAAAGAGGCATCATTTCTATATAATTGTTAGAAAATTAGATGCAAAAAATATCCAAAACAAAGACAAAACAAAAAAAATAGGAAAGCTATCTTCAGAACATATTCACAGAAATGTTCATATGCCTTAATATAAAAGTGTACATAAAATTAATTTAAAAATGATAAACAATTCAGTATAAAAATGAGGACAGATATAAAGAAATAGCACTAATAAAAAATTTGGCAAACCCCTCAATTACTAGTAAAATAAAATTAGAGACTTGTAAGAAAATGTATTTCAACCATGGAATATACAGGAATGTGCTTCTATGTTGGTGGTAGGACTCCCACTACAGTCTACTGGAAGGAAAGCTGGCCGTTTCTACAATCCTTAGAACTATACATGCCATTTGATTGAGCAATACTGCTTCTGTGAATCAATACTCTAGTAACATAAACTAAAGTACTGAAGTATAACTTTTTTAAGAATTTTATTGTTTGAGAGAAGGTAAGAGAGACAGAGAGAAGGGCGGAGGGCCTAGAGCAGTCTCCATAGTTGTATGCCATTCATTTTTTGACATAGTTTCATTCCACACAGGTGGATGTGGGGCATCACAGGGCGAAATCAAACTGGGCGCCTCCCTAATGGGAGGAGAGAACCTTCGCTGCCATCCTGGCAGTTACCAGTTTCACACCACAGTTCAACATATGGGTTTGCATGGGCCAGGGCCAAAATTCGATCCTCAAGCCTCATGGTGGCAAGGCAAGTGCTGAATCTGTTAAGCTATCCCAGCATCCCCTAAAGTATAATGTTCTAATGCTTATCAAAAAGAGAATAGTTTGTAAGTAAATGGCTTAATAAAAGCTATAGAATATTATTTAGTTATTGAAAAACAAGCATAATTATATGTATCTTTATTAGCTACAAAAGATGCCCATGTTTTTATGAAAGAAAGAGGGACATCTGAGTTAAAGGTACATACTTGGAAAAATGTAGATGATTTTTAAGCCACAGGAATGGGTGACGGCAATCAGAGATTTTTCAAAGTATCATGGTCAGCCTCTAAGAAGGAGAGAAAGCTGGCAATGAGGCAAAGGAAAAGTTTCTGGCAAACCAGGAGAAAAAAAGTCACAAGAATCATAAACATGGTAAGTAGCCAAGTAAGAAATTAATGTGAAGAAAGACTAGTGTTCATTGTATTTTACTGACAAGTACAGATGGTTTAACTTAAGTAGATTCAGTGAAGAGGAATATGGAGCAATTTGAAACGTAAAAAAGAAGATGCAGGTGGAGATCATGTGTACATATAGGCAATTTTCCAAAATGAGACCATGAAAACAAGGGAATGGGGTGGTGGCCACAAAGAAATATGAAGTCAAGTGGACTGTTTGGTTATGTGAGGATGGGTATATTAGCCATGTATTTACACTGATGGAAATGGAGCCATGGAGAAGACATTGACAGTGAAGGACAAAAAAGAACTGAATGAGGGAGGCAACAAGGAATAAGAATCCAGAGCATACTGGCTTTGGACACAAGAAGAAAGAATTCATTACAGTACAGAAGTGGGCAGTGGATGCATATGTCAGCAACTTTGTAGATTTAATGATGAGAAGATGCAGGAGTTATATCTGATGGCTTCTATTTTCCTAGGGTGGGAGGTTTATAGGGTCTCTCAGCATGAGCAATCATACCTACTGGGCTAATATGGTAAGAAAGAGGGAGGGTGTTGCCTGGAGGAAAGTAAGTTGAAATGAGCCTGTTTTTGCTCCAATACCCTCTTTCAGTGATCATCTAACTGCTTTAGTGTAAGGACAGACAAGTTGGAAAGTTGAGTTCAGTCTGAGTAAGGTATTTGTTGCTTGAGTTCAACAGAAGGAGATGAGGATGAGAAAATAAAATGGCTTCAGGGATAGACTAGGAATCCGGTTTGGGCAAGGAGTGGGCTAAGAGAGAGTGAAGCAATCATAGGAGCAACATGTTGGTGTTTCCATGAGCTTGTAGACTTGTCACAGTAGAGGTTTTAAACAAGTGAACAGTATATACAATCTGGGAAAAATTGGGAAAGGCAATTCAGTAGGAGTAGCATTTATGAAAATGAGGGATGAGAAAAAAATAACATGAACTTGGTATTGTAAACATTGTTTAATACACAAAATATTAGCTTATCTGGCATAATTGCTGTTCTAAAATTCTATGAGGGCTGTCTGGAAAAAAACCCAACCAGAAACGCCTCTATTTGTCATATTACATGACTGAATACTTTCCGGACAGCCCTTGTATATTCATGTTAAATAACTAGCCTTCCTCTTACCATAAATCATGATGCCTCTACCCTAAATTCTTAGAGAAGAATTAAACTAGGGGAGCTATAGGCCAGGCATAGTTGTGGCAACGCTAATTCCTGAGGCACATAAGGGAGTTTAACAGGACAGCAGTATGCCAGAAATATACTTCCAAGTTCTCAAGAGGCACTAAAACTCTGTGAGGCCATTGCTTCCTTGAGTCATTTCTCATTTCTCCTTGCACCTCAGTTGGAGGCATTTGGTCAAGTTTGGATGTCACTCTCACCAGGCATGACACAGAGATAGACTTTCACTACAGAACCATCTGAAGATCCTTCTTGGCCACAAAGATACAAGAAACATCAGCATTTTTTGTAGTAGTATTTCTAAACTTTCCTAATACATCTTGCTTCCATGATAAATTTTTATACTCCAGTTTTTAACATGTCCATAGACAACATACAGAACATGCAGAATTAAGCCAGTTCCCATGGAGTCAGAAAGGAATCTGGGCGGTGTTACAAATCTAAGCCATTTGTTTCTCTGAATAACCTTTTATACTCTCTTTAAGTTTTGTTTTTCTGATTGTAAAAATAAAGCATGCCCATTATAGACAATTTTGAAAATATAGAAGTTTATAAAAGTAACTAATAAATCTAATTAAAATTAATTATATAAATAATTATATTAAACATTTAATTAATCATAATTAATATATGAATACTTAACTTTATGTTTATATACTTAATTATAATTATAGCTAATATAATTATGTTATATATAATTTCATTAACTGATATTCCATAAGCCAGAGTTAACTAATGTGGGAAACTGAGTTTAGATCTCTCAATACATGCATACTTTAACAGTAAGTAATGAGTACTTCCTTAGATAATTAGAAGTTCTTTGTAAATATTCTTTATTGGTCCCCCAACATTCTGCCATAGGCTTCCTTACTAGTATTCAGGTGTTGAGTGTTTTCAGAAGCTTCTACTCCTACCCCAGAATTTGACTACTTCCTGCACTGCTGCCCAGTTTAGAAGTGCTGCAGTGATAAAGCAGGGTCATAATGAAAAAACAGGCATGTAGAAAAAAGCATGTGCACGTGGGGGATGGATGCAAAGCATGTGGGCCAACTGACCTTGCCAACAGAACAAGGCAATATAAAGGACACGGGAGCACACTGCAGGAACTGAACTCCTTTAGCACAGTGTACCATTCCACCAGAGCAGTCAGCATTAGACAACATTCATGCTTCATTTACATTTTAGAGAATTGCCAACACACAGTTTAGAACATAGTCAGATCTTTAGCAAGTATTAATAGTTAGTAATTATCATACTTTGATAAATTCACCTGAAACATTTTTTCCAGATATTTCGAACATTTCACTACTCATTCATTTTAGATTTTTGGCTCGATTACAAGACTTATCTCAAATGCTTCCATTGACCAGACATCATCACTTCCTTTAATTTCCTGAAATTCTAAACTCAATTCAGCTAAAACAAAATAGAAGGCAGGAAAGAAGAGCCTCATGTCATAGTTAGTGACCAACTGTACTGTGAACCTCTCAAGTTCATGTCACTCTGTTCCTTTGTGCTTTTGACCATGTTCCATGGCTGCCTTCCACCAGATGTGTTCACTCTGCCCGGTGAGTACCCAGATTCTTTATCAAAATGGTGCAGAGGGTTTCAGGAATTTCCTCTGCAGAGGTACAGAGAGGAGAAATAATAACATTCTGCTAGTGCAGTAAAACATGAGGGGCAATGCAAAACCTAGCCAAGTATGCTGTCCTATATATATATTTCACCAAGATAATAACCCCAAGATTTCAATGATTAATACAAAGACTATTCTATAGAATTCCTAAATATGCTGCACATACTCAATTTTTATTAAAGAGTGAATTTTCAAATTTACAAAGCTTATCAATGAGTTCTTTTGAGTTAAAAGTGTTCTGTAAGCCCAAAACATGCCTCTTTTGGGCATGCTAGAGTAAGGCATTTTTATGTTCATCAGTTTTAATTCCTATATGTATCTCCCACAAAAGTGAAGAGAAAGGTAAATATTTTCTCCTTCTCAATTATTATTTTTTCAGTCTCCTTTAGTGTTAAACTCAAGATCCTTTGAAAACATGTGTTCCCTTTATGATGTTAGTTAAATTAACATTGTAATGTCCTTTGCCAACAAAACCCTCATCCTAAAAGCAAAATACTCATCTGAAAAGGACACCATTTTCTACAAATCACATCTGTAACTTTAAGATGACATAAATGTACAGAAGTTTTCAGAAGCATTACTGGAGAAAAAAGTATATCTAGCAAGCCATTTTTGCTATGAATATGTCTCCCTCTTCATTATTACCATCCAGGGAAGGTTTAGATATACCTTTATCTAGCTCAGAAAATCCTGATAAAATTCAAACATTGGAGAAACCCTTGATGGACCCATCTGAAAAGCTAGTGACAAACTATTTTTTACTATACTGTGTAGAGCATGTGATACAGATGTCACTGGAGTCCCTGAGCACTGCAAGGTGAATGATGCAAGGACAAAAGTTTACAGTCAAAGATAATCCTAAAGATCAAGTTTACAAGTTGAGTACTGGGTGCAGGCATAAGCAGTAAAGCTTGAAAGTAAAATAACTGAATGGTCTCAGCCATACATTAATGAACTAAGTTGTTACACAAACACATTCTTAATATATGCTGGTACCTAGAAATATTCTCATAAAAAAATTTTTATGGATTGCTTCATTCAAATTGCTGTGTGTATGTACCTTTTTTTAAAAAAGCTAAAGTTTTAAAGATTTCTCTACTATCAGCATTTGGCTCACACTAGAATTATTTCAGAACCTGAAATTAAGAGGAAACATATTTAGCATGTAAAACATCTTTCAAAGTCACCGTTCTATATCACTCACCCAGATGTGGCATACCAGGAGACCTGCCTTAATTTTGACATTTACATAAAATAGTATTTCCAGAAGACAACCATATGAGCAAAATATCAGGCTTACTTACAGCACTTGATAAAATGATAGTGAGACATCTTTCCTTCTCAGACAGAAATCTTGCTATGGGTTCCAGCATTCTCTTCTACAACTGTTGTCCCCAGGAAATGCATTATTTAGAGCCCTTACTCAGGTAACAATTTACCTCAGGATGCATTATTGAACCGAGGCTCTGTTCCATGATCATGCAAAAAGCTTCAAACTCATTTTCATTCAGCAGCTGGAGTTAAGATAAAGCCTCTCGGTGAGTCTGGAGCCACCACTGCTGCACGTGCTATTGTAGTGCCCTTGATTGACAGGGCTCCTAGTGTCACAGTCCCGGGAATAGTCCGTTCTAATTGGTGCTCACAGGCAGCCACATTCTGCCGGCACGGAGGTGTGCTGCAGTGCGGCTCTCCCAGTCCTGCCCGTTAATGGCTTTTCAATAGCTTTCAAATGGCAGCAAACTAGCTGATGAGTGGGCTGCAGGGAAGCAACTAACGAAGGATCCTAAATCTTATTTGTGCACACTGCCCATGAGCCAAATGTGACCAGATTCTTAGCTGGTGGCAGAGCTGATTATTTTTAGTTGCCACCAGTTGCTGTGTGTGAATAGGAAATTGATAGCAGGATCTCAAAATAACTACCTCTTAGAATCAGGGGTCTTTTGATCTGCCTCTGGTAATGAAGAAATTACATTATATTTCACAACACATCTTTTTAGTTTTCTGCGCAGAATGCAAAACTTCAGTTATCCACAAAAAGCTTTCAGTTTGCATAGTTTTACAAATTTAGAATTCTGCTACCTCTGCAGACTGCAGCAAATTTCACTGTACAACTGGGTGAAGTAAGTCTAAATGAATTACAACCAGAAAGAAAGAAATACATGGACCACAAGGGTTATTGCAATAAAAATAAACATACTCATAAAGCAATAACTATGTTAGCCAAAGAAAAATATCACATTTAAATCACTTCCAAATGCAAATCAATGGTTTTCTTGCAAATTGATACTTTTTTATGATCTTCTCTGAAAATGAGTTGACAGTCTAGAATTCATGTTTCAGATTTTGAGGGCATTACAAAGGCAGATATGAACAATATAAACAGAATTTTATGGTAGAAATCTAGGTTTTGGATTGCCTTAATAACGAGAATTCGAAGAGTAGTGCCCTTATTAATCACAAAAATTATAAATTAAAATCTATGCAACAAAATATCATGACTTAAATTTTCACTAAGGAATCATTCCAAGCATTTTAGTAGTATGGTATGGAAGAACAAGTTCAAGGTTTGGATTAGAAAGGCTTGTGTTCAAATCCAGATTCTACCAGTTAACACAGCTGCACCCGTTAAATTAACCTCCTAGAGACTCACTTTCCGCATACACATGGGAAGTGCAGTTCCTAACCCTTATGCTGAAGGTTAGAAAAATGCATATAAAAATTCTAGTTTATAACATTGATGTTCCAAAAAAAGCTGTCATTAACATTAACAAGAAAAAAGTATTTAGCTATAAATCAAATGAGTGCAATGAACACTTTATCTTTCCCAAGAATCAGAATGAGGATTTTAGCCTTCCTTAGTAATGTATTATATATTCCTTATTTATTCATTCATTCCACAAGTAATTATTGAGAGTCACTGATATGCAAGTCACCATTTTAAGTGCTATTCAGGAACAAATTTATTAATATGTTGAAAACATCATCTGTATATGCAGGAATATACAGGCTATGTATATAAATCTTATATTTAAGATTTCTTCAGTGTTTTTTGAAATATCCCCTAATAAACAGTAACATGCAATTATTAATGTCTGATATCCAGCAAAGAGCAAGGCTCTTTCTTTCTACCTCAGTACAAGTATTCCTATGTGCATACAAAAATTATGATTTTATGTAAATGTTGCCTAGTGTCTCTCTGGGGAATGTGCTATCCTTTAAGATATCCCTCCTCTTAACCCAAAGGTATGTTTCTTACGTACATACCTTTCTTAAGTATGTGAATTTCTTAAGTTTTCTCCAAATTGCTGCAAATTGTATGCCACCATATAATTATTTCTCTATCTTAAGACAACTAAGTTCTATGATACCACTTACTCTTTGAAACAAACAAACAAGTACATATTAAGACTCAAAGAAGCATGGCATGTGTTTGGCAAAGAAAATATGTATTGAAAATATGACATATCTGAGCCTTAAAATTTGGTTATTTGGGGAAACTGGGATGGCTCAGCAGGTTAAGCACTTGCTTTGCAGCCCCAGGGTCTGAGGATCAAATCCCAGCCCCAGCAGGTGTGGTCCCATATGCTGAACTGGGGTGTGGCCCCCAGTTCGGGTCTTGCCAGGGAAAGCTTCCCATGCAGGAGGCCCCAGGCATGGTTCCCACACTGTGTGGCCCCCGCCCACCTGTGTGGAATGAAATTATGTTGAAAACTTATAATGTATGACTATGGAGACTGCTTACCCTTCTCTGACTTTCTCTGTCTCTGTCTCTGTCTCTCTCTGTCAAAAAACAATAAAATAAATATTTTTAAAAAATGGTATTTAACCACTACTCTTGTAAGGACTCTGACCAAAGTCTCCTTGCAAGCAGTAGCATCTCTCTACTCCAGGGGTTCATTACCAAATGTGTTTATTAGTCATTTCCTTGTTTATTCCATTGATATTTGGCAAGTCATTGTTTTTGCTATTTGACATACATTGGGAAGGATAACTTCATTCCTGCCATTAGTGTTTCTAGTCTGGTGAAATATAGAAAATTAATCAAGCCAGCACAGTGAAATGTGCCAAAATTACAATATGGAAAATGTAGACCTCTAAAACAATGGATAAAAACTAAAGAAAGGTATCTAAAACAGTCATTAGCTTTATTAAAGTACTTAAAACCTGTTTCATATGGAAGAACTGTATAGACATATAGGGGTGGTTTGGAAATTTGTGGAATAAAGGGGATGGCAGGTAAAAAAAAAAACCAAAACCAAAACCAAACTTATTTTTCTTTTCAATATAGTCACCCTTAACCTTAACACACTCTATAGATCTTTCAATAAGTTTATAGATATCCTCAAAAAATGTTTTGTTTTTTTCTTCAAAATATGCTGAAATTGCAGGTTTATCTCATCATATGTCGATTTCTTCCTTTGAAGCTGTTTTTTTTTTTTTGTCTTTTTCATATTTTGGAACAAATAATAATCAGATGGAGCCAGGTCTAGACTGTAGAGAAGGTGATTTAATGTTTGGAAGCCACATTCATGACAAGTAGCCAACACAACATTGCTCTTGTGCTCAGGCATGTTGTGCAAAAGCAGCACCCAGTTGGTCCATTTTCTTCTTCCTTTCTCCTTCACAGATTCTTTTTAACTGTTTCAAAAGACTGGATTAGTGCTCTCCAGTTTTTGAGACCCTATTCTTGTACTCCATCAGCAGGATACACTCTATATTCCCAAAAGCAGTAGTCATAATTTTTCCAGCCAATTGTGACACCTTGAACTTCTTAGGAGGTGGCATGCCTTTTCAGGACACTGCATGGACTCCTGTGTTGACCCAGGCTCATAATAATGAACCTAATTCTCATCTCCAGTGACAATCAGTTTCAAACTTCATTTTGTTGTCTCTGCAGAGGTCCAAAACCTGTCGTGACCACTCAACACACTGCTGTTTTTGAAGCAGCGTGAGCATTCTCAGTCCCCATCTTGCACTGACTGTTGACATCCTTAGATGCTGATGGACAACATTCAATATGACTGTAGATGGTACTCCAACCATTTCTGCAAGCTGCTTTTTATTCAATCTGGCATCTGCTACTACAAGTATTCAACTATTTTGGCAATGTCTGGAGAAATGGCCTCAACAGGGCATCCTGAATGGAGATTATCTTCAATCAACTCTCACCCTTCCTTGAAAAAGCTATGTCACTTTTAAACAATAGATTTCCTAGGGCAAGAGACCCCATAAACACTAACATCTCTTCCAAAATGGTTTGAGATGTTTTCCCTTCTTTTATGAGTAACTTAATGATAGCACAAAATTTAATTTTATCCATACCATGGGCTTTCTTTATGTTTGACATACTAATTCATCTATCTGAAAGAACAAAGATGCAAGTTGGCTGAAGTTTGGCACACAATCAAACTGTGTGCTGTGGTACTCCAACCTCTCTGATGACCCCTCCATGAATTTCTTGACTTCCCCTCATATAAATCCCCAAGATTAAGAGGTTAGTTCATTTTTTTTTTTTTTTTCGTCTCTGGAAACAAAATACTCATGCTGAAAACACTGTTAGAACCACATTTAACCACAAAGAAATACATCTTTAGATTTTTTATTGTTATCAAACAAAACTTAGTTTAAAATGTAAGCATTAATACAGGTAGAAAATAAATTTGGCTCTATTAACTTCACTCCCTTTATGAGGTATAATAATGGTAATTAAAAATTGATTAAAATTTCCTGATCTCTGCTTATCACTAAGACACCCAACTCAGTGTTAAGACAACAATGAGGGGAAGCTGGGATGGCTCAGCAGGTTGATTGCTCATCTTGCAGCCCCAGGGTTCGAGGACCAGATGCCATCACTGACCCATGTGGACTCATATGCTGAGCTGGAGCATGATCCCAGTTTGATTCTCACCTGGGCGAACTTCCCATATGGGAGGCCCCAGGTCCAGTTCCTAACCTGCACAGACCTGCGCCCACCTCTGGAGTGAAACTATATTGAAACCTAATGACATACAACTCAGAGACTGCTCTGGGCCCTCCTCTTTCTTTCTTTCTTACTCTCACTCACTCTCTCTCTCTCTCTCTCTGTCTCTCTCTCTCGGTGTCTCTCTGTCAAAAACAATAAAAATAAATCTTTTAAAAAAGACATAACAATAATCATTCTGGGGTATTTTGAATCTGAAATATTAAATATAACATCAGAGATGGTGATGATGGTAGCAATGAAAAACCTGACTAGGTTTTATTATATATATAAATTTATATATTTTGCAAAATACGATCATTAACTACAAAATGAAATCAAGTATTTAAAAGAAGGGGTTGTTTTTCATTGCTACAAAACTTAAACACTAATAAAGCACAAGTATTTCATTATCTTTCAGTATTATAATGAAAAACTGTCCTCACCAAATGTCACATAATATTTCAAAAACCATTTATAAAAATAAAGAAATTCCTTTTTCTCTTTTATACACCAAACAGCTGCTCAATATTCATAGTATTTCTGATTTTAAAAAAGCACATGTGATTTTTTTTCTTTTAAATGTTAGCATCATTATACACCAGATTTCTTCAAATAAGGCTAAATTATTCTCCAGCCAAAAATAAATATGAAACTGGAATGAGTTTAATGATAGACAAGCATTTAAGAATTATACACTGGCTTATTAAATAACTTTTAAAATGGAACATGTGTGATACACAGCTTCAAAATTGTTTTCCTAGTGAAAAATCACAGGTGAGATACAACTCTATTTAGACCCCTATTTGTAGGGATCTATTATGGCAGTGTTTTCATAAATAATTACTAAATCTAATAGTTCTGCACTATTTCACAATTTATTATATGATATAATTAAAACTCAAGTTTACAAATGCCATCATAAAGTTCCAAATGCGGTTAGAAATCACATGCACAAATTGTAATGCAAATTCAAGCTCTGTATCACAAGCATCTCTACCTCTCATCTGCGAATCGGTTGGGGTTTATAAATATTATAAACTTTACTCAAGCAAATCACACTTAGGTTCAGGGACTTTTATCCACAGGTAATCTTCACAAAGGGACTGGGAATTAAATTCATAGTATAATATCACAAATATTGACTGCTTCTGGGGTGCATGGAGTCAGGATTTTATCTCTTGGGATCAGTAACCTGGTTTAAACATTTAGGACACTGTAAGGGCTTAAGAGGTCCTTTCCTGAAGGCTGCAAGGAAGGAAAGTATAAGTTGTCAAGGAGAACAGGGCCCAAATAAACTCAGTTCTTGTTAGAAAATCAGTCTCACTGGTCATCCCCCAGGTGCCTCAGGACCAGGAGCAAGCCTGCCTTGCTTGATTGACAGATCCCTGCCTTTTTGATCATGTCCCCTTCCACAGTCTGCCAATTATTGGGGCTAATTGTGATTTCAACCAGTTTATCAAGCCACTGGCCATCAGATTCAGGACGCTTCACCTTCAGACAGCCTCCCAAATTTCCTCCCAGTAAAAAATGGACATTTAATTAGATGTAGAAAACTGTGGGTGAACAGAGGAGGGGATTATAATATAGATCTGCATTGATGAAAAATAAGTAGGGGTTAATGTGGACTGTCCACTCTGTGTGAGCAGAGCAGTGAGGACACTAAACCTGAGGAGAATTTCTTTAGTGCCTAAATGTAAATCTGTAATATAGGGCTGAAAATGACTCATCAGCATTCATACTAATACTGTCATAGAACAACAATGTACAGTAAAAAGAGAATACAATTTTAAAATTTCTCCAAAAATGGTTGAAAATTGCTCTTTATGTAACATAGTATAAAGTAATATAATAACATATGTATTTGTGTGCATTGATATGGATACATATATACACACACACATGCCTTCAAGTGTGCACACACACACACACACACACACACACACACACTATATGGAATGCTTTAATTGCCATCTGATTATCTACATTCCCTTCATGATTTTTTTCTCCCTAATTAAAATGAAATACTTTGAATTCTAATGAGTATCAGTTAAATTAAGTGTCAAGAAAAGAAAATTTGTAAAACATTTGCAAATTTATTCACTTGCATGTTAACACCACTTTGAAATATCACCAGCATATGTATTACAACCTTCCAGGACTGATAACTTGCCCATTTGCAGATATTATTTTGCCTTACCAAAGATTGACCTTGAACTAGAGTTTATATACCATTAATGTAAATAAGAAATGGACACCATTGGTTTGTTTATATGTACATATCTAGGTTTGGTATCATGTATGTAATATGATGCATGTTTGTAAACTATGCATTAAGTATTCTTTGTCTTGTTTAATTCATTTGAGGGAGTTCACAGCTTTATGTAACTAGTGAGATAATCAAATGAATGAACTATCCTTGATGAGGAAGAGTACTACAGAGATCAATGATGACCTAAGAGAAAGTTGAGATATGAGGCTCAAATTAGGGGGCAGATCTATATACTATCATCTCCTAGAAGATAATACCTGAAGTATTTTGATGATCTAAGATCTCAATTTCACTAAAAAAGGATGACATGAATTTTGAGGCACTTACATTGGGGGTCTCCCCTTCATACTTTCCTAAGTGATACAGCCTTTGAAAAAATAGTTGAATCATGTCCTTATCTACAATTTAACCACCCATGCACTTGTCTACATATACCCTAATTCTTTAATCAATTCCCATGCATCCTTTGAAATTAACTTGGAGCCAATTTAACCTACACACTCTTCTCAACTTAAAGATAGTGTATGGCTATGGGAAAACTTGAAGACTCATTTGTTTACATTTTAGAGTG
Organism: Craseonycteris thonglongyai; assembly: GCA_004027555.1. Lineage (NCBI taxonomy): Eukaryota > Metazoa > Chordata > Mammalia > Chiroptera > Craseonycteridae > Craseonycteris > Craseonycteris thonglongyai. The sequence goes on from PVKE010008633.1 coordinate 40,496, forward strand.
ATGAAGCTGGCAACTTTCTCCTCACCTCCCTGAATATTTTATTCACATTAATTTTTTTTCTCTCTTTCTCTCCCCATTCCCCCACATCTCAGAAGATGGGAAGATGTGCCAAAAGTATATAAAAGTTCAATTTTCTAATTCTGTGCTACAACCCATTGCACATACAGAGTAAGATTTGGCTTTCAATGCCTTGTTGTATGGGAATTGGGGCTCAGGAAACCAGTGTCAGGATGTTCTGTGAGTAGAAAACAATCTGTTTTCTGATCTACAGTCCATGACCTCATGGACCTGTCAGAGTTTCTTTTCCTCTCCCCTTCCCTCCCTATCCTCACTCTCTTCTCTCTCTCTCTCTCTCTCTCTCTCTCTCTCTCTCTCTCTCTCTCTCTCTCTCCCCCTCCCTCCCTCCCTCCCTCCCTCTATCTATCTCTACCTTTAGCTATCACTTCTATCTCTATCTTGGTCTTTCTCTCTCCTTAACACTTATATGGGTGATAGAAGGAACTACTTAGAATGAACAAAAATACAAGTACCTGCTGCCTACATTGGGAGAAGCTAATGAAACCCTAGAAGGATGACACATCCTTTCCCTCACTAAGGCTCCTCCAGCTGGTGAACATTCCTTACTTTCACATCAGTGAACATGCTTGGATCACAATCCTGTCTCTGCCACTCCCCCAAAGGGCACACTATCTGTTTGAGGTTAAAATTTCTCAGATGAGGGAAGCCAAGATGGTTCAGTGGGTGGGTTAAGCACTCACTTTGCAGTGCCGGGGACCAAGGATCGAATCCCGGCCCCAGCCCATGCGGACCCATATGCTGAACTGGGGAGTTCCCCCAGTTCAGTTCTCTTTGTGTCTCTGTATCTCTCTCTCTCTCTGTCAAAAAATTAATAAATAAATAAATAAATAAAAAGAAAATATTTTAATATTCCTCAGATAAAAAATGAAGACAATAATACCTATTGCACAGAATTCTTATTCACAGGCTAGATATTCAACAAAGGTACATACAACCAGTACTGTCAAAATATTTTGTGTGCCTCTGATATTTTATTGACCTAATGCTATCTTTATATACTCATAATTGTAAATATTTATTACGTGATTTTCCCTGAATACATCACTACCCTTTGGTATATAGCCTGCAGGTATCAATAACTTATAAAATCTATTTACAGTAAATATTTACACCATGTGTTACTATGAGCCAGGTACTGAAAACATAACTCCAGAGAAGTTAATCAACCCTGGATATATAGTGTATTGTGCATATGATAATAATGAATCAGACTAGACACTACCATATGAAACTTACAAAGATTATAAAGCATGAAATAGGATTATGGAAAGACCATGCATGTTATTAATATTATACAGTAGCCTCTCCATTAACCAGAACTCAAGCAATTGGCATTCAAGCAACCAGTATTTTTTCTTTTTTACTTGAATTTAAGCTAATGGAGAGTCTATTTACATTTATCTGGCATCTATCAGTCGCCATGGGTACCACCAGTTAACTAAAAGTCTACTGTAAATGCATGGCACTATGGGACAGACAACCAAAGCTTGAGGGTTTGGAGCACATCCTGAAGAAGTAGTACCTAAGCAGACACCTATGTATGAGTAGAAAGAGATTAGGTAAAGGAAGTAGGCAGAGAGAATGTGCGAATGTTGGTGACATACTAAAATTAAAAAAAAAAAAAGTTTGATATGACTAAAGTAGAAGTGCATGAAATGGCCAGGTGAGAGTTTAATCTAGAGAAGTCATGAAAGGCTAGTTTAGGGGAAAGGGCACAGATGGTTCCATTCTCTCTCATGAGTCATAAAGAGACACAGTAGATATGAATGGCAGACAGGGAGGTGATTTGCAATTTAGGAATATCACTCTGACTGCAGGAAGTGATCCGAGCAGCAAACATTAAGAATGGTAGTGCTGTTGGGAAGCCATGGGGGAATTCAAAGCAAAATTGGATCACTCTGGTGGCCAGAGAAAAGGCAGTGATAAATAGGGAGAGCACATCCTTCTCCAACCAAAATACGTTTCTCTAATACCTATGTGAAAACCCCCTCCCTGTATTTCTGTTTCCTTTTTTTTTTAATAAACTTCTCTCTTCAGACCTATTATCCAGCCCTTTCCCCAATGTCCTCACAGGGTAGACTTGATCTGATCTACTGTGCTATTTCTTTCATTTACATTCTGTCATCAAAACTAGAAGTATCTCTTCTCTAGAAGCCCAAATTTCATAAATTCCAGATTAGAATTGGCATCAGAAGAATGAGTTTGAGATGTCAAAAAAAGTCCCTTGAACTTATCCTTCCAATTGTTTTTCAGCACTCTGTCCTCTCTTCTTCAGTGTGGTTTCAATCTCAAACATCAGAACAGTCCTAAAATGCAGGTAATCTAACAAATAAATATACATAGTGTTATTCCCTTTAGCATCTCCAGAATATTCAGATTAGTTGAAAAAACATTTTTTAGTTATAAATTAATTTCTAAGTGAACAGTTCTAAGAAGTGACTTTAAGTTTTTCTTAAGGCTTCATTTTATAAAGCAAATAATTAAAAAGTGCTTATTATGTGCCAAGTATAATTATAAAACCTTTATAAATTCAACACACTTAATTCTGGGAACAGACCTATGCAGTACGTACTATTATCTTTTTTTTAACAGTTAAAGAAACTGAGACACAAAGACTAAGCAAGATGTGCAAGAGTCACACAGCTATGATAGCACAAGACTCACAAAAATGTCCAAGTCACATTGCCCACCAGACCCTTAATTACGGGCATACCACCTCCTGCTCAATAATCATGTCATTTAAAAAAAAAAAATGTTTTTATTCTTGAGCATGCCCGGGACTCTCAAACCTTAGTACACAGGTACTTCTTCTGTCTGGCACATTGCTCCCTGCCTTTCCCACTCCCCAACCTCCTTTGTCTGTCTGATTAATTCCACCTTATATATATGTACATATAGAGGAAGAAAAGAGAGGAAAAACGAAAATGCAAATTGAAAAGACCTCTAAGAGAAAAAATGTGCAAACAGACATGGGTAAAAAATGAGGTAGGGAAACAAACACTCAATAATCAAAGATGGGTGAGCCACCTGCCCTCTGTGTCTCCACGTTCTTCATTTTTTGCTCAGCTGAGCTGCACTGATTTGTCGCTGTGATGCCTCCTGAATCTGCATCCTATTATGGTTTATTTATGCCCTATGTGGGCTTCCTATCAAAATGCTAAGCTGAAGTTAATACAATGATGTTTTACTCTTACATCTTAGAGTTTCCATCACAGCAGAGGTTGGAATATGCAGGGTTAGTCAACCGTAAATGTAAAGAGGAGGGAGTGTTAAAAGATTTACAGATAGAAAGTAGAACTTTACAGACAGAAGAAGGATATATTTTTATATATGGAATTTAAGGAGGATAGAGAGGAATGAAATTTTAGATTCTCATGAAATAAATAGCTAAGCTGTAAAAACTGTAATAGACTTTTTTTTTTCAATTTAGCATATAGCTGCTACCAATCACATGTAAGCTATTAATATCATATCGTTTCCAGAGCACAGAGTATTGATACACAAAACTAGACCCCAATATGGAGGTGTTAATTAAGTAGTTTTAGGTTGGTTATAGTGTGATTGTATGTGAAGAAATATCACCAAAATAAGTGTCAAGTAAACCTGAAAGGGGATATTTTTAGAGTGTCAAATATAGGATTTCATTCACCATAAGTTCAAGAGAATGTTAAACTAATTTATGATGACAAAAGCTTTAAAAAGTGGACTCATGGTGATTAAGAGGGCAAAAGAAACCACAAAGATGGAAATGTTTCATATTTTGATCTGAGTGGTGTTTACACAAATATATATAAAAATCTATTGTGCCATAAGATTTGTGCATTTCACTACATCTGAATTATACCTAACTTTTTTTAAGTGTTGAAAAAGTGACATTGTCCTTAAGACAGCAGCAAGAGGTATAATCAAGCAAAAGAAAGATTGCCCAGGCATATAAATCTAAGGTAGTTCATCCTACATTCACTCATTCAACAACCACTGAATGACAGGCTACATATTCTATGCAAATGTATATACATATATATATGAAATGTTCTGTGCCTTTAGGGTGACTTCCCAGCATGGTAAACAGCCAATTATAATACAATACTGTCAATGCAAAGATCAACTATAAGCAGGGCATTGTAGGAGCATATAGGACATATGTGTTATTCAGAGAAGAAGAGTGCCTATGAAGAGGTAAGAAAAGAGTATTCCTGGGAGGAGGCACCTCCAGCAAAGTTATGGTGCATTAGGGCCGCTATTAGCCAGTTGGTATTCTGGAATATTTGCATGGCAGATAAGTGGCTAGAGTTAAACCTGTAGAGATAGACAGGCCAAATCACAAAGCACATGGTATATAAGTATAAGGAATGTCATCATCTCAGCAGATTTTATTTAATCTGGAATCCCGTAAAGCTCTATAGACACCAAGGAGAGGGTCCACAGCTTTTTGTAGGAATTCCTCATCGAAAACTTAAGACTTCTCTTGAAGTTAATGGAGAATGGTTAGCAGATTTTAAACTAGTGAATTAAATCACGGGACACTGTGAAGGGCAGATTTGAGGAAGATAAAATAAGCAACAGGGAAGTATACTACAAGCTCTTCAAATAGTCCAAGCTAGAGATAATGAGGGCTTGAAAGGAGTCCTGGTAGAGGTGACAGAGCAGATTGGATAAATTCTCAGGAAATGATGATGGTTGAGATTGTCAGGATGGGAAATGAAATGCACCCCAAGGGAGAAAAGACAAACAAACAAACAAAAAACTGGCCACAGGTTTCTAAATGTTTGTGTTTTGTGAGGTCATCAGTAGGACCAGAGTGAAAGGAAGCAGCACAGTTAAGGAGAAAGGGATGCTTTGGGGGAAAAGCAATAAATTATTCTTTGAGGATGAAAATTCTGGGTAATATCCACAATAGAATAAAAAAGTACATATAGGAGTTGTTCAAAATCTCTTATCCTTGATTCCCCATAAAACCATCATTTGTTAAATCAATATGTATTTTCAGTGTTTCTGTTATGCACAGGGCCTATGCTATTGATGGAAAGACCAAAGGATAGAGCAGACATGGATTCTGGTCTCCATTTATTTCTTCTTCTATTTAGCCCTTCACTATTCTTATGGAGTCTATACTATAATGCACATGCTATCAACTCAAAAGCTCTCTGAACCCCATTTGAGTTTTTATAGAGGCTTCTTTATGCAGCTATAATTGATTAAATCATTGGTCACTGGCTATTGAGCCAAACTCCAGCCACTCCCCTCCCTGAGGTCATGGGGTGGGACTGAAAGTTCCAACCCTCCAATCACATGATTGACTCCTCTGGCAACCAGCCCTTATCTTTAGGTGCTTTCAAAACATCACTTCATTAACACAACAAAAGACAGCCTTTAAGGTTTTCAATACTTCCAAGGGTTTTAGGAGCTCTGTGCCAGAAATGGGATGGGGACAAGTATCAAATATATATTTGCTATAAATCTCAGTGTTACTGCTATGAAAAACATGGGTGTAGTAAGATCTCCATGAAAAATGTGTCAGTCAGAGAAAAAAGATGTCCTAGAGCCAAATGCTAGAAATAGAAATAGCACATATACAAACAGGAGAAAAATAATACACACCAAAAAATATGGAAAAATGGAAACATATTTACCCCATACTCAATGAGTTTGGTCTACTTATTTAAGATCATACATAATCCTTTTGTGCATTAAGTTGCAGATTTCTTAATTTTCCTCCACTAGACTATGAACTTAGACTTCATATCTTTGAATCCTTACTTCCTGGTTATTTTATTAGCATACTGATTAATCAGTACATTAACACAGTAACACATACAAGTATGGTATAAAATTAAGATATATTTGTTGTGTTTTTACAAGTTCACTTAAGCAATACTTTATCTTTTCTCTGACATTTTCCTTTATTTCCATATCCAATCAAGATATAAGGAGATACTTGATTAAGTCTTAATTGCTCTTTTCCTTGAGCATTTTCCTCTTGCTTTAGTTTCTGATGGATTCTGATACTTTCCCAAAACAACAAATAATTCCTAAAATAATGTAACATTTAATCCACTTAGAGTAATAAGTAAGGAATTGATATCCCACACAAAACTTCATCAGTCCCAGGAACCACATGCTACTTCAGGGCAGAGAGAACCCCCAGGTTACTTCATTGAAGTATTGGTTTACACGAGAACAAGAGGAAAAGGATAGCTACCTATCATTGGATTACCAAGTTATTATCATCATTTAAATCATCACCAAATGCCTAAGACTTAGCTAAAAGAGAAAATGGAATAGGTGCTATGCAAACATTTTCATAACCATCAAAAACATACACTGTAACAGTGAAGAAATTAGAATTCCCAGCACAAATTGAGATTGTAGTTAGTTCAAAACATTTTATTCTGTTCTGAATGTCTGCTAAACTTGGCCATAAAACAGAGAAACTGAGCAGGTCTTCTTCTTAAGGTCTACTATCTATTCAATTTCCATTTCTCTTCAAATAGTCAATTTAATATATAGTTTGAAAGACCATTATGTGAAAGAAGAATCTTTTCCCTTACAGGCTGACTTGGATAAA
>PVKE010008634.1:0-47128 GCA_004027555.1 Craseonycteris thonglongyai
ATGGCATTGCCATTTGTGAAGAGACCTTCCATTTATCGTATCAATGTATGGTATATTATGGTATGTTCGAAAAATGTCATTCATTAAAAATTTAATTAAAAAAAGAACTGGTGTTGCCTCGGAAGTGGGGGGTAGTCTTATACAGCGAATATAGGCCTAAACCTATGTTTTAACTGTAAAATTAGGGGGTCGTCTTATATGCCCAGTCGTCTTATACGCCGGAAAATACGGTACTAGAAAAGCACATGGAATATTTCCATCACTAAAAAAAAGATTAGTTGAGAGTTTGAGCCACAGATATATAACTTAAAACCAGTAGTAGAATTAATATAGAGTCCTAAAAATGTATTATTAACCAAAACAAAGACAAAAAATGATTAAATGAGAAAAAAGAACAGATGGGACAAAAGTAGAAACAAACATAAATACAACCATATCAATAATTACATTAAATATAAATGAACTGAACAATCCAATGAAAAGAAAGAGATTGTAAGGATGAATAAAAATGAGATTCAACTATATGCTATCTATACAAGATGTATTTTAAAGACCCACAGAAGTTCAAAATAAAAGGAGGGATAAAGATAGACCAAGCACATTTTAAGAGCCGTCAAAAGTCTAATAAAGCTGGTATTGATATCATCATGCTAGATAAACTTCAAGTCAAGAATCATCAGAGTGAAGAGTAACATTTCTTAGTGATAGTCACTTCATCATTAATTAAAATTAAAAATCTAAATGTCTATGTGAATAAAAACTTCAAGGACAAGAAGCAAAAATGAGAACTAAGAGGGCAAATATACAAATCTGTAATTATAGCTGAAGATTTTAACACCCTTTTTGTAATCAATAGAACCAGACCAAAGTAAATGAATAAGGACATAAATGATTGATCTACCTGACATTTATACTAGCATCTGCAGAATACACATTATTTTCAAACATATATGGAATACTCTGTTAGTAAAAGTTCTACAGAGAAACAAAACCAATAGGATAGATGATAGGTGATTGATAGATAGCTATAGATAGATAGATGAGAGATAGACAAAAAGGGGTGTTCTATGGAAAGTAGCCTCACAGGGTGGTCTGATCATAAATTCCTAACTGGGCAGGTCATGGTGGGTAGTCTTATCCCAGACCTGTATCTTCTTTAGTGAAAGATTTTAAGCAAGCTCTGTCCATCTTTCTTGTGCATCTAGGTTACATGCCTTTGAAATACCAGAAATAATACCCCTGGCAGGGGGCATTAATCCTCAAGAGAGCACATAATCTTATTAACTATCTTGTAATCCAATCTGACCTTGCTTTTTTTTAATGTAATCTTTCTTATGTTCCCTCCTTAATTTCAAATGCATAAAAGAAGCTGCAAAACTGTTATTCTGAGGAGTATTTCAAATCTTGTTCTCCAGCATATGTCATCAGTTTGGTTCAAATAAACTATAAAATTATCTATAGGTTTGATACTCATTGTACAGTTGTTATATATTCTGATTTATTTAATGTTCGTAAGTACTTAAGCTATACAGTCTTAGAAAAAAGTGGTTTGTTTTCAGAGGTATACAAACTTTAAAAAATTATCTACAGGTTTGGATGTTTCTCTTTTTTTTTTAAATGTTTTTTTTTTTCTTAAATATATTATTTATTTATTTATTTATTTATTTTGACAGAGACAGAGAGAGAGAGATACAGAGACAGAGAGAGAACTGAACTGGGGGAGCTCCCAGTTCAGCATATGGATTCGATCCTCGGTCCCCAGCGCTGCAAAGTGAGCGCTTAACCCACTGAGCCATCCCGGCTTCCCCTTGGATGTTTCTTGATGATAGATTAGATAGATGATTAGATAGATAGCTCGATAGGGATTTAGCGTAGGGCATTGGTTCATGTGATTATGGAGAATACAAAGTCCCATGGTCAGGTATCTATAAGCTGGAGATCCGGAAAACCTGGTGTGTCTTTCAAAGCTCTAGAGAGCCAGTGGGTTGGTGGCGTAGATTGCAGTCCAAGTCTGCAGGCCTGAGAATCAGGAGCACCAATGACAGATATCTCAGCTCCAGTGGTCAGGCAGACAATGAATTCAACCTCCCTCGGCCTTTTTGTTCTCTGCAGCCCCCCCACTCCTGCCCCCAGGATTAGGATGATGACTACCCATATTGGGGATTACTCAATTCACGGGTTCAAATGCTAATCTCTCCGGAAACGCCCACGCAACATAATTCTAAATAACTGATGAGTCAAAGAAGAAATCACAGGGAATTTAGAAAATACTTTAACCTGAATTATAATAAACATGAAAGGTGTCAAAACTTGTGGGATACAGATAAGCAGCACATAGAGGGAAATATTTATATTTATATTTATATTGGAGGAAAATGAAGTTTAAAAAACTAAGAAAAGGGGGCAAATTAATCCAAACTAAGTAGCAGAAAGGTAATAAGAGCAGAAACCAATAAAAAACAAAGCAACGCTCGCTTGGGCAGCACATACACTAAAATTGGAATGATACAGAGAACATTAGCATGTTCCTTGTGCAAGAATGACACACAAATTCATGAAGTAATCCATATTTTATAAAATTCTATAGAGTGATTTAATTTTTCATGTAAGAAAGAAATACAATAGAAATAATAAAAATAATTTTTTAGGCATCTTGTACAATCCCTAAATGGCTTCATTTTTGTAAACACTTTTTAAAAATAATTTTAAAAAGTAATGTGAAATATATTTTCTACATATGCTTAAAAGTTAAAAAAGAAAAACAGACAAAATGGAGAAAATGAATAAAGTCAAAGGTTGGTTCTATAAAAGATTAATAAAATTTCTAATCCCCTAGCAAGACCAATCAAGACAAAAACACAAATTACCAATACTAGTACTGTAAAGGGGACCTTGCTACAGATCATATAGATATTAATAGGATGATAAGGGGATATTATGCATAACATTATGCCAATAAATTGAACATCTTAGATGAATTGAAAAAATCTCTTGAAAAAACGTAATAAAAACTGACATAGAAGATGGGGATGCCAGGATAGCTCAGAAGTTGAATGCTTGCCTCACAATTGCGAGGTCCAGGGTTCAATTTCTGATTCCAGCCCATGCAACCCCAGTATGCTGAACTGCGGTGCAACTGGTAACCACCGGATGGCTTGGTGGAGAAGCTTCTCACCTCCCATGAGGAGGTCCCAGGTTCAGTTACTATCTCACACAGCCCCACACCCACCTATGTGGAATGAAACCATGTCACAACTAATGTACAACTATGAAGACTGCTCTGGGCTCATCCCCATTCTGTTTCTCTCTTATTTTTCTCTTTCTCTCTCATCTTCTCTAAACATTAAAAAAACTGACATAGAAGAAACTGACACAATAGAAACATCTGAAAAAAAGAAAAAATCTGAAGAGCCCCATCTCTGTTAAAGAAATAGGGGAAGCCGGGATGGCTCAGTGGGTTAAGAGCTCACTTTGCAGTGCTGGGGACCAGGGATCGAATCCCGGCCCCGGCCCGTGTGGAACCATATGCTGAACTGGGAGCTCTCCCAGTTCAGTTCTCTCTCTGTCTCTGTCTCTGTATCTCTCTCTATCTCTGTCAAAAAAACCCAAAACATTAAAAATAAATAAATAAATATTAAAGAAATACAACAGGCAAATCTGTGGTGGTGGGTGGGAACTAGAAGAGAGCTTGAGAGAACTCTTTGGAATGATGAGAAGTTCTATGTCATAAACTTTCTATGCTGGTTACAAGGATGAATCACTGACACACTCATAAAATTGTGCCCTTAAGATGTTTACTTCCCACTGTATGTACATTTTCCTTAATTAAAAATAAATAAGTTGCATCCCAAAAGCTATGACATAAACACACAAAACTTGAAATGTTTTGAAATTTAAAATTTAAAATTGTAAAGATAATTGAAGTAGTTCCATAAGATGTGTTAGCGTAATGCTAAAATAATCCTATAACCTTATTCAGATAGTTTTTTGTTTTTGTTTTCATTCTGAATAAAACTTCTGCAGTTCAAACCTTACCTTATTTCTTTCTGTACTAAAAATAATAATTGGGCTGATCCATCCTTCCGGGTTCGGCAATGTGATCTTTCTGGAACCACTAAGAGGATGTAAGCTCTCCTCTACTCCTTTGCCCCCCAGTGTTTATCTGCTGTATAGCACTTACATACTGCATTCTGATTGTCTAAATATAGTTCTTCCCAGCTCTATCTACACTGTAAGTTCTTTGAAGATAAGATTGTGCTTTTATTGCATTTTTCCCAGTGTCTGGCAGGTTCCCAAGTCTTATAGCTACTCAATAAATGCTAGCTGATCAAATGGTTAAATGATATTCATATGGAGGGTCTTTGAACCAGACTATACTACTGGCCTTGAGAAAAATATTTAAACATGTTCCCTTTCAATCAGGATTCCCTTCCTGTTACATGTTATCTAAGGGAACAAATTTGACAGTATTCCAGCACCCCTGAAGAAAGAACATCCAAGGAAACAAAAATATTAGATAGGGGATATTAAATTAAATGCTCAAAAATGTTCCAGTTCAAGAGTAAGTTAAAAATAGAAATGATAAAGGAAAACTATGTTATGAGATAAAATGAAGTGAGAAAATGAGATCAGAGACATATAGTACACAGGTTTTAGATAATAAGAGGAAGAAAAACATGTGGGAAGGGGATCTTTTTAAATCTCTTGCTCTCAGAGTTCTAAATAAAATAGATTTTTAAAAACTGAAGGGATTAGCCATAAAAACAATACCAGTCCTAAACCGCTAAGTCAGGTAAAAACTTTATTGTCTTAACCACCATTTGGTGCATGATCTTTGGAAGCAGGAAAATCTGTACTTTCTACAGACACTATTAGGGAACACGTGATAAGGACATTGTCCCCACCCTGAAAGATACAGAGTCTAGTGGAAAGGGGCTGGGACAATTGCAGCAAAACACACATGCTCTGACTGAGGTATGTGCAAGGTGCCATGGCAGTCATGGACAGGAGGGACTTGCTCCAGCCTGGATGGACTGGGAGGACAACTGACCCTAGGTTATAAAAAGTGAGTGGAAGGGAGCTGTGTAGACAGTGTCTTCATTCATTCATTCATTCATTCATTCAAAAAACACTTATTGAATATTAAACACTGCATAATAAGCACTGACCAGATGGTGGAAATATAACGGAGAGTAAGATACATTTGTTTATTACAGTCTGAGGGGTAGACTGTCAGATAATCACTACACAGTATTAGGGCTCTGGTAAGCAAGGGAGCTGATCCTATTTGGAGAAGCACTCAGAGGGGTCCCTTCCCAGAAGCAGTGACATCTAAGCTGATTCCAGTAGAAATTATCCAGGTGATGAGGGTGGAGAGAAGAGAATCACAAACAAGAGTCACTATGTACAGAGGCTAGAGGTTGAAGAAAGCACAGCTGATCTGATGTGCTGAAAGGTGTGTCTAAGGACAAAGTATAGAGTTTGAAGTAGAAAAGATAAGGCCAGAGAGATAGGAGGGCCTCAGAGCCTTACATTCACCTTAAGATTTTGGATGTCTTTTTTTTTAAAATTGTTTTTGATAGAGAGAGACAGAGACAGACAGAGACAGAGAGATATGGCGGGGGGAGGGCCCAGCTCAGTCTCCATAGTTGTACATACTCAGTTTTCAACATGGTTTCGTTCCACACAGGTGGGCAGGGGCTAAGCAGGGTGGGAGCTGGGCTGGGAGCCTCTGGCCTGGGAAGCTCACTCTAGTTCAGCATATGGGTCCACACGGGCCGGGACTGGGACTTGATCCTTGGTCCCCAGGGCTGCAAAGTAAGCACTCAACCTGCTTAGCCATCCCAGCTTCCCTAGGATCTGTCTTGATAGAGGTGAGAGGCTATTGAGGGTTTCAAGCAGGAGCCAGGCATGATGAGATTTACATTATACAAGGATCACTCTGGCTATAATGTTACAAAATGAATTGAGAGGGACCAATTTTAGGAGATGATCCAACTCATGACCAGGATAGTGACAGAGTGAACATCAAGGACTAGAGGACTGGGTAATAAATTGGATGTAGGGGACTGAAAGCAAGAGAAGGTGGAGCCTGACTCTCAGATCTCCACCTAGGGTAACCGCCCAGATGAAGGTGGCGTTGCTTGAGACAGAATGTGGGTTTGGAGTTGGGCATGGTGAGTTCTGTTTCAGATGAGTTAAGTTTAAGAGTGCCTGAAGACATGCTAGAGGAAGTTAATACATGGGCTGAAAATGCAGACTGGGAAATGTCAATACCAAAAAGGTGACAGGAGTCCTGGCACAGACAAGACTGCTCAGGGAGAGCTATGGAAGGAGAGGACAAGAGGTCCTGCTCAAGAGGGCAGAGCTCTGGAGTGTCTGGGGTGTACCATGAGAGAAGACTGGAAATAAGGGCACAAAGAGACTATTGGTAGAGCGGGGCAGTAGTCTACGAGAGAGAAAATGGGGTGAAACTGCAGGAACACCTTCCATTAGTTGGTTAACAGTGGGAGTACTATAGCTAGCTTCTGGGATGGATCCCTATGGAAGTCAGTTAATTTTATTCTTTTCCAGAATTCAGGTTAGCACTTCTGATGATCTGTAAATGAGTTTATATTCTATTTGTAAGTAAATGCTCCCAGTGTTAAGAACCTCCAAATGAAAGATTTTAGCTACAGTAATAGTAAAGTTCATCAACATTCTTACAAAATCAGCAGTACGATGTTCTGAGGGAAGATAAAGAAGTTATATCATTCATTTGACTCAGAAGTCCTACACCCAAATCCAAGTCTAAAATGCATTCTTTTTATGTCACACAGGAAGGACCATTTTCTTCATGCAAGGAAAGTTTCGCATGGATCTATGGGATTCTATTCTGGATTGCTGCTTAACAAATGATAATGCTGGAAAATTTTATGTGAAATATAAAATGACATGACAATTTTAACTAACGCATATTCCTTCCTTCTGCATAGCCTAGCATTAGTATTTCATGTGCTTTTTCATATTTGAAATGCACAGTGCCATCTAATGGCCACAGCCATAAACTGAGAGGCAGAAAAAAGAGCAGAACTGAAATATGACCGCTCCTACTCATACTACTACTACTACTACAATGATAAAAGTAAAATGAAATATATTTAGTTGCAAAATTGTTGAGTCAACTGGCCTTGCACACAATTTTATCTTTTTCCTAATCGTTGCTATAGGATTACAAATGACCATATTGCATAGATAACTATCAATCAAATTTTTTATTATTTCAGATATTTTTTTTATTTCTTCAAATTTATTATGTATTAAGAGTAACTGAAATAAAAAATAATGTAATTGAGTCCCATCATCATGATTCTCATGGAAATGGCTTTAGGAGAAAACTGTTCAGATGAATATAATTGCTTCCCATTTTCAACCAGAAAATAGGTGCCATTGATAGACAGCCAACAGTCTGTCAAGAATGCTCAAGATACGTTACATAATACAACATACCTGGTCATGAGGGCAGGGAGGAAGGGAGACTAGGAGATAACTTATACGAACATCTTGATTTCATCAACAAGACAAACGCAGAAGCACCTCCCAGGCCTCTGAGCAGTTGGACCATGCACCCTTGAAAAAAGTTTTGTCTCCTTCATCACGAGCAATCTTGCTGCAGCAGTGCAGCATGCCTGTGTCCATGATATCAGATCCTTTGCAGCCTGACTGCATCATCGTGTGGTCACACATAGTGTCAAATGGATGGAAGTCAACCCAGCCACTGCTGTGATGGACTGTGCAAGCATCCAGCTGATGAAGATGTGAGAATTCTTGGGATCTGGAAGCACTCCCATTGCAATGTCACAGACACTGAAGTAGGCAGCTTGGTAGATAATAAGACCCTGCACAGACACATTAAAGCCTCGGTCCAGGTCCTTAATCCCATCAGATTTGTAGATCTTAACCAGGCAGTTATCGAGGCCTTTGAATTCCCGTTCAGCTCCCGCTTTGCCCACGTCAGCTGCTAGACAGGGACAGGCAAAGTCAAGAGAGTACACAAAACACAAGAAGGTGGCCCCAGCAGCCTCACTGGATGCCAGGTTCCCTGCAAAGGAGCACCAGAACTGGGGCCTCTTTCCACCACCACCCAGGAAGACCTGCTTGCATTTATTTATCCTCAAAGGCAAAGTTGAGAGCCTGGGTGGGGAAGTACCTAATGATATTGGCCAGGTCACCACCCCAGAAGGACAGGACTCCCTGCTCCTTGGGGATACAAACCACAAAATCTGTGCCCTTGTATTGCTTATCTGCCGCGATCTGCTTGCTGGTATGCTGCACTTGCAGCAGCAGCTTGACCTGTTCGATGGGCACTACCACTGTCTTGGAGATGGCCAGAGCCACTCCACCTGCCAGGAAGTCCTTGGCAAAGGACACAGTGGCATCTGTCATGTTGAAAGAGAAAAAGAGGCTGGAGGCTGAGGGAGTGGGCTAGGAACCAGCTGGGACTCCAGGTTTTGGGGGCTATAGATCACATTTTAAATTTAAATAATTCATGACAAACCTGTAACCATAAATTATATATACATTTTTAGATTTATTTTATTGTTTGAGAGAGAGAGAGAGAGAAGGGACGAGGGTCCAGAGCAGTCTCCATAGTTGTACATCATTAGTTGTGACATAGTTTCATTTCATACAGGTGGACATGGGGCCATGTGGGGCAGAAACCAAACACAGGGCCTCCCGCATGTGAGGTGGGAACCTTCACTGCCACCTGGTGGTTACCAGTTGCCCATCAGTTCAGCATATGGGTTTGCATGGGCTGGGGCCCGGTCTCAATACCCTAACCTCACAGTTGCAAGGCAAGCACTCAGCCTGTTGAGCTATCTCAGCATCCATATACTTTTTTAAAAAACCACAAAAGCATTAGAAATACCTTGGATGAAATAACATATTCAGCCAAGATAATTTCATTTTTCTAAAATAACAACAACAACAAAAATAAAAAAATAAAAAATTTTAAGAGGTAAAATTAGGGGGATAGAAGGACTTTATCTTGATTTCTACAAGGCCAGTCTTCATGATAAGTAATTCTTCTACATATTCTCCTTGCAGCCCCTCAAGACTAGGGACATTATAGGACTACTCTAGTAATCTTGTACTCTAGAGATGGAAAGTGAAGCTATAGCCCATGGCATGACACTTTGACAGCCAGCTCTGGGGTCAAAGAAATTTTCCATTGTCCATACAGGCCACCCAACTCTGGGTACATAAGTGGGAGATGGGATGAGAGGGACATGGCTATGTACCATCTTAGTCATCTCCCCCAAGGAGCAGGCAAGTTTGCTACCCCAAAGACAAAGCTTAAAGGCTTAAAGACTTACACTTGGGTGTAAAGCTCCCAAGTCAAATGAGTCACATAGCCTTTCAGGACAGTGGTCTCTTCAAGGCTACCGGTACATCTTTTTGATCTCAGCCCTTCAGTGGTTGAGTGGTTTGAACAGTATGCTATAGAAATTGGTGACTACCCATAAGAATTTCTTTTCATATATCCTGCTCTATTGAAAAGGGATTTTCTAAAAGTATGCTGGTTCACTCTTCCCTTATAGAATTGTATACCTGAAACCTATATAATTTTATTAACCAATGTCACCCAATAAATTTAATAAAAATAAATAAATAAATGAGAAAATCTCCACTAAATGTTATAATGTGCAAAATTGATACTTTACTGTGTAGTTTTTTCCACCTGCCTTTAAGTTCTTTGGGAAATGAAGATCATATGTTGCTTTAATGCACAATACAAATGTTTTTCAGATTAACTTCCAGGTTTACCAGAGAGCAGGGATGGCGGGGGGGGGATTTCAGTAATACAAAACTCTCTCTCTCTCTCTCACACACACACACACACACACAGCAAAGGGTTTAAACAAAAGGGTAAAAACATAAATTGCTTATCAAGGATTTATTACTTTACAGGGAGATCATTAGAATGGTGATTTTCACAAACTGGCAGCAACAGTAACATGAACACTAAGCTGTTATTTCCTTTGCTTTTTTCCTGGACTCAGATAAGATCCTATAATGTGTTGGAAAGGGAGAAAAGAAAAAAGGAAGAGGTGTAATAAGAAATGAATGAATGATTTGTGGATAAGGTTGAGAACTGGGCCAGATGCTATGGAGATCAACATATTGATTTACTAGGCTTTACTGTGTGGGCACTGGATTAGGAATCTTGTCCATTTAAGCCTCACCACCATCCTCCAAGATAGATATTAATATCCTATTCTGAAGCTCAGAAAAAAAAAAAAAAAAAAGCTTTTTTGAAGCTTAAGACTAGTTTTCTACCTGAGGTCCCACCACTAGAAAGAGACAGCAAAATTAAGTGTATTCATAGTTAATTAAATGGCTCTGTCCTCTGGCTGGTCCAGCGACTGGCATTATCAGTATTATCTGGTGATTCTTCCAAGGGAGATGTTTTATAGTTCTGTTCAGCATAGCAGTCTGAGAACCACTTAATTGAACCTAGAGAAAGGTCTTTAAAGATAAGCCATAGAGCGCTTTGATCTTTCTCCTTATTTCTTTTGAACTTTTAAAAAATATAAAATCCTCTGTTGTATCCTCTATTTATAAAAGCAATCTATATTTATTAAATTATTTTTCAGAAGATATATACAAGCATTTTTTAAAAAATGAGGGGATGCTGGGATAGCTCAGCAAATTGAGCACTTGCCTTGAAACTGCCAAGTCTGGGGATCAAATCCCCGCCCTGGCTGTGCAAATCCATATGCTAAACTGCGATGCAACTTGTAACCATTGGGATGATGGCAAAGATTCTCATCTTCCATGCAAGAGGCCCCCAGTTTGATTCCAGCCCCACACAGCCCCGCATCCACTTGTGTGGAATGAAACTATGTCACAACTCATGATGTACAACTATGGAGAATGCCCTGGGCCCTCCCCACTTCTCTCTCTCACCCTCACCTTCTCGGAAACAATTTTTTTAAATCTTTAGAAGAAAATGAAAAATTATGAGTAGCCTGGCCACTTGGATAAAATTGACTTTCTGATACATGTTTTTTTTCTGTGTTTATACAGATCCACACATGTTTTAACAAAAACAGAATAAAAATGCATAATGTTCTATGTTTTTTGTTCAGTTTTCAACATATTATGGACATCTTCCCACGACAGTAATCAAATCTACAACTACACATTGAATGTGCATCTTCTATTCCATCAAATAAATCTACCACCTTGTCAACAAGTCAACATTTAGTCAAATCTAGTCAACATTTTTATTAGTGACTTTGATGAAGGAATACTGGATAACACAAAGCTCGAAGAGATGACTCATATACTAGATTTAAAGAATCAGAACACAAGTTTTAGTAAATGAGAATTATGACCCTAACTTGATATAAAACTTGATAAATATAAATCTTCAAACAGTGTCTGTCTAATGTTTCTTTGTCAAAATTCCAAACTTCTGGGAGTGGGGAACATGCAGACTCTGAGAAGGGGCAAAGGTAGAGCAAACAGCCTGACTGTCTACTTCAGTCTGCTATGCTTTGGGCTCTGAGGTGCTGTCCATGCCACAATCATCTGAGATGAGGTCAAAGGGCCTACAAGTAGCCAGATGCTTCAGCTTTCAGCTCCAGCTGTCAGGCCTTCCAAGGGACAGAGTGCTATCAGTTCATACAGCTGTGGTCAATCAGGCATTTGGGGTTTTGCCCAACAGAATCCTTTTGCCAACTAGGTCAATAATGATTATATTATATTTGATTAATTTTGCAAGTTACCACTATCCCTCTCCAATCATCTGCAATTGAATATGAAGGAGTCCTTATACATAAACACTTTGTATCAAACAGATCTTTGAAAAAGGTTGGGTTATCATGTGGGTTTGTGGATAGGGAAGACCCCTTGTTGGTGGTATTTTAATGGAAATGTCTCCTTATTGATTAGGCCAGAGTTTAGTCTATCACATTTTTCCAAAGGGCAGTCATTTTACCCGCCTCTTAAAAAAATTTTTTTTATTTTATTGTTTTTGAGAGGTGAGAGAGAGAGGAGAGAGGAAGGGTGTGGGGGGGGGGAGAGGAGAGAGAGAAGAGAGAAGAGAGAAGGTGGGAGGGCCCAGAGCAGTCTCCATAGTTGTACATTGTTAGTTGTGACATGGTTTCATTCCACACAGGTGGATGTGGGGCCACACAATGTGGAAACCAAATGGGGCAGGTGTGGGGTGGTAGGGGACATGCTCCTGCATGGGAGGTGAGAACCCCACCAAGCCATCCAGGTGGTTACAAATTGCACCAAAGTTCAGCATGGGGTTTGCATGGGCCAGGGTTGGGAATTGAAGCCCAGATCTCACGATTGTGAGACAAGGGCTCAACCACTGAGCTATAGCAGTATCCCCCATTTAGCCTCATCTTAATTTACTAGGTGGTCTATCTAAAGTGTATGTCACTTTTCTAATTGATAAATTTTAAGTTCTGGGACTCTTGAGACAATGTTCTACACAAATTCAGCAATAGGCACAGCTATTCTACCATTTATCATTATTAAACACTCTGTCAACTTTGTGGAGTATTTTGATTTAAAAAAAATCTTAAGAGTGTTTGCCACTTTTATCAGTCTTTCCATAATCTTTGACTCTGAGGGCTGAAATTAGTTATAGGCTGAGATGCACAAGCTCCATATTGATTCCCCAAATCCATTCCCACACTCAGCCACAAGATTTATGAGGAACCTGCACTTAATACCACTGTGTCTCAAGGTAAAAAATAACAGTCCATCAGTGGATCAGGTACTGTGTTTACTTCAATTACAAGGAATAGAGAGATGGTCTTCCTCTGGTACATCAATGCTGTAGTTTTAGTATCAAAAACCAGAAGGGCATTAACAGACAGCTGATCCTATTTATTAGTATTAGAAAGAAAAGGCAGTTGATCTAAATAAAAAATAATCAATTTCCTAGTTTTATTTACAAGGGCTGTCCAGAAAAAAATCTAACCATAAATGCCTCTATTTTTTATAGTACATGGCTGGATACTTTCCGGACAGCCCTTTTATTAGATCGTTAAACTTATGTATACCCTTCTAGTCCAAAAAACTAGGTGTTCTATAAGTGATTTACTGAGATTCATTTATGGATAAAATAAGTGTTCGTTTATAAGAGATTAAAATGTGTTTTAAGCTAAAATCATTTAGGCTAAACTTTGTGTGTCATCTTGTTAGAGCAAACACCAAATGATTTCTTAAGGAGAATCTGAGCACTGACAGACAGTCCTTTCCTAGCTCCCCCTCTAAGTGTAGATGCAGGGGCCTTCTGTCCACCGTATGTCCTTGTTAGGCACCTCAGATTTAATAAGAAGTGTCAATCCCTCCCTAGCTTGCTTGCTTATTAAAACATATGGCTCTGAGTTTAACTGGCTACATAGAAGCTCCGTGCTCTAGAAACTTAGCGGGGTGTTTAAACTTGGAACTCACTACTACTTCTTAACTACTGAAAATTTTTGGGAAATTAACAATAGGGTCTTGGTCCCTTTAAGCTTCGAAGTTGACAATACAGCCACCCTCACAGTATTCTTCTTACACAAAACTAAAATTTTAAAGACAACCAACACAAATTCATATTTATTATTGAGAGAGAAAGGTCAGGGCTCCCTGTAACTCTCCATGGGTATACAATCTCCAGATTGAATATTAACAAGTCACATATTGATCAGTACACATGACAAGTACAGGTTCCCAGGTCGCCAGGCCAAATATTTAAACATTTGAATCAGTGACATAGAAAATGGAATGGAAAGTATGTTTATTCAATGAACTGATGCTCTTAAACAGGGAAGAGCATCTAAGCACATTTTTGTTAGGCATCCCGCTTTTCCTCAGATGTCAGCTCTCCCTTCCAACTTTATGAATGTTAGGATGTATGGCTTTGCCCTCATGTGGAAACAGGAATCTATCTCATTCAATTTCAAAATCTGGTAACTTCTGAAAATGTTTAAATGTTTATTTACATAAGTAAAGAACTCCCAAAGTTTCAAATAGATATTGTCACTGTGTGAAAAGGAAAGCCTGTATGTATATTATAGCCTTCAGTGAGGGATCTCCAATCCAGTGAGTTTTACTTTTTCAGGGGCAGGAGATGGCAGGGGAGGAACCTCAACAGATATGCTCATTCTTCAGACACTGCTATGCATTGGTGTCCCCTCCCTCTTCCAGCCCTCACCCTGAGTACATATGTCCTCTCACCCTTCACATTGGACAGTCCAATTTCATTGTAACTTCCTTTCTCATTTCCAGTTACAGAGCTCTGCTTTCCCTGCTGTTTTTACTCTGTCACTCAACTTATCCTCACAGTTTTGGTCTCTCTCCTGTCAGCTCACCAAGCACAATGCCTACAACCAAACTCCATCCACACAGTTCAAGCTCAAGCCCATCCTTGCTGGTCTATCCCCTATCTCTTAACATGGCCATCCCATACCCAATATTAATGTCGCTTCTATTGTCATCTAAGTCCCATTTTTTATTTTATACTGCTCCCCGCAGCTTGACTCAGTCAACTCAGCTCATAATTGGCCTCCACTGTTTTTCAGTAAGCTAGTGGCAAAAGAACCAACACTCTGAAGCAAGTAGGAGAGAGAATTTCTGTCTGTCTCTTGCATCTCCAGTATAGTCACATGAAGTTTCTCCACATCTTCCACTAGGGGGTACCACCCCATAATTTTTTGAAAATAGGAAGTCTGCTGAATACAGTTCTTAATGAAAAATGAAGTCCAGGCACTGTGAATTTTTAGAAACTTTTCTCAACACATGCTGTAATTTTATGAAGCAATTTAATGTGATTCCTTTTAAATAAAAGCTGCCCCATGGGCAGAGTAATAGGCAACAATCCTGAGCAGTATAAACTTATATACAATTAAAAACCCTGGCTCTATTACTGTAAGATAAATAGTCATGAATTAAATGAAATAAATGCAAAAACTAAGTGCAGCCAGACAAATGAAGCTATTTTTACTTCAGCAAGAGAAATCAGCATGCTAAACAAAAGCTGGCTTCAAAAGTTTTTAAACAAAAATAAGGCAACTCAGATATTCTGGGACTCTGCATAAATGGAACAGAATTCTCCATCTTTGAGGTATAAGAGAAGACCTACAACACTAAAAACTGGTCCAAGTCCTTTGAGTTCTCTGAAAAGCAAGTATGTCCAGGGATTACAGTGTAGTGATTAAAAATGCAGAATGCTAGAATTAAACTGACCCTAGACTCCCTGATCTCCCCCTTACCTCTATGAGAATTTGGCCAACCATTGTTTTCTTAGCCCAAATCTTAGTTCTGCATTAGTTCAATGGGTATGATAAGAGTACCTACCACAAAGGTTTCTGGTGTGAATTAGATGAGATAATGTATATAAAGTGCTTACATGGCCCACAGTAGGTGCTCAATGAATGGTAACCATTCCATGAGTTGAGTGTAAGGAAGACCTCTTGAGATGACTAAAGTATAGAAATATTTGCGCTGAAAGAGATACTCACTATCATTTTGACAATATGCTCATAAAGATAAGTGGTTAGGAGATCAGAGAAGTTATGCAATTTGACCAAGGTCACAGTTGTATTCTAACGAACTCTAGAGTACAACTTGGACTCCCATGTCGGGCAGCATTCCTCCCCCTATCCTTTATTGCTCCTCTTACTCTCTGATAGTTTATTAGCATAGACTAAATATATTCTGTGGTTAACAACTAATTTGTTAGCAAAGGTTTGGTGAATGTAGCATGGTGAAAGTATACATTGTTGTGGCAGTGGCAGTATGTAGCTTTAAAGAGTTTGACTTTTAAGCCCCTTTCATATTTTTAGAAATTTATCCTAAGGAAATATAGCTGACCCTTGAACAAGACAGGTTTAAACTACATGGGTCCACTTATATATGAATTTTTTCTCTGTACTGGAAAATTTTTTTTGAGATTTTCTTATTTGAAGCAATTGTATCAATTATGCTAGGAGACCCAAAGCAATCATAATGCTACTCCTTTGTTATCAATGCATGCATGGTTATGTCTGTAAATATAATTTCTTTTCCACATTATCTTTTCATTTTTGATGTCTAGCATTAGCAATACATATATTTACAGCATTTTGTATCATAAAGAAAATATTAATTAACATTACTGACAGATGATTTATTTTGTAAACATATGATATACAGTTAGGGTATCAATAAATACAGTATAGTACTACAAATGCATTTTCTCTTCCTTATGATTTTCTTAAAAACATTTTTCTCTAGCTTACTTTATTGTAAAAAGACAATATATAATACATACAACATACAAAATATGTGTTAATGAACTGTCTACGTCATCAGTAAGGCTTCTGGTCAACAGTAGACCTTAGCAGTTAGGTTTTTGGCGAGTTCAAAGTTCTACGTGGATTTTTGACTATGCTTTCTTTTGATCTACCAACTTGCTTTATTTTCTTTGCCATTCAAACCTATCACTTTAGCCACCTCCTCCACATGAACTGCTGTATCTTGAACCTTTATCTTTCCAACTCACCTACCCTGAAAACCCCCATGCGCTGGACACAGTCAATCATTTGCCATCTCACAACCTGGGTTGCCGGAAGCCCCTAGAAGCCATCCTAGGCCGCATGAGGCCCGCGGGCTATGGGTTGGACAAGCTTGCCCTAGATAAAGCCACCTAACATCCTTTCCTGTGTCCCTGACCAGTTCTTCCTCTCCTGGAAGTCTTCTCACACCTTCCCTCCCTCCCACCCAGCTCCCTCCAATGCCTTTTACTGCACAGAAATTCTTCAATGAAAACGTTCTCTCCTTGAGAGGAGCCCAAAGCCCAGCTGCTTTCTGCATCCATCCTTACTCCCTGCTCTCCAACTTCAGAGGTGAAGTTACTCTGCACCTGTTCTCTGGACCCAGCACCTTCTTTCAGCTCCTGCCTTTGTACCATCCATGAATGGATCATCCCTGTCTTCAACCTTGCCTGAATTATTTTCTTCTTCCCCCAGAATAAACACTTGTCTGACATCTATTGGGAAGCCTTTCTCTTAGAACACACATTCTTCTAAATTAGGTATGTTCAATTTGCAGCCCAGGATGACTCTGAATGAGGCACACACACAACTTCTTAAAACATCATGAGGGTTTTTTGTGACTTTTTTTAAAAGCTCATCAGCTATTGCTAGTGTTAGTGTATTTTATGTGTAGCCCAGGATGATTCTCCTTCCAATGTGGCCCAGGGAAGCCAAAAGGTTGGACACACTCTTCTAAATGACTTCTACTTGCCTTTCTCCTCCCCTTCCCACATGTTTCTTTAAATAAAAAAAAAAAAAATGATTTTATTGGTTTTGACAGAGATAGAGACAGAGAGAAGAGAGAGGGCCCAGAGCAGTCTACATAGTTGTACATCATTAGTTTTTCCACATGGTTTCATTCCACACAGGTGGGCACAGAGCTGTGCAGGATAAGAACCAGGCCGGGGGCCTCCCACATGGAAGGCATGCCCCTGTGAGCTGGGGGCTGAACTGGGGGCCTCCTACATGGAAGCTTGCCCAGACAGGAACCGAAATGGGGACCTCCCACATGGGAAGCACACCACAGTTCAGCATATGGGTCCTCACAGGCTGGGGCCGGGACTCTATCCTCAGAACTCGGGGCTGCAAAGCAAGCACTCAACCTGCTGAGCCATGCTGGCATCTCCACGATTCTAAAAAGAGGTGCCCTACCTTGGCTTCTCCACTTTCCCCTCCCTCACATGATATAACCTGACTCTTCCCACCTCTCCACCCAAATTGTTCCCACAGTAGTCAAATTCAATGCTCCTTTCCATTTTTTATCTCACTCGAACCCTCAGCTGCGTTTCACCCTGTTGACCATTCCTGGTCTTGAAATATTCTCATTTGGTTTTGGGGGCATGCTGGTGTTACCTTAACAAGATAAATAAACTTCAGGTCATCCAGGAAGGGGACAGCTGGAAAGGCTTTTAGCTCAAGAGAACTTGCATGTTTAGGGGAGGAGTGAGGTGGCAGTTGTTAGATTTAATACTTACTAAATTAAGTTTTGAGAACAGAATGCCTTCCTAGAGACTAGTTCTGTAGACTCTAGTCTATGCCAAACTGACTAATGATTCAATGATCTGTGGTGAGTGGAATTCGAACATAATACAGAGAACTGTTTGCTCTTTTACCTTATTGGAAAAAAGGGGTGTAGTGGAGACTGGATCATGCTATAGAAACTTCCTCTCTTGGTGTGTGATTAGAAGTGAGGGAAGAATTCAAGTCACCTGGGTCTCCCTTAGTAGTTTCTAATAGTTAAAGCCTCCAAACTGCATTCATTCCATTCAACAAGATGGAATGAAGCTTTCATTAGTAAAATATTACCTTTTAATTTCAGTATCTTTAGGGTACAATTTGGTAGTTGATTACAAGCTTTCTATTGGCGATTTTGATTCTTACTCCTAAGTAATATGTCACCTGTCACACTGCAAATGCATTGTGATCAAGGGTTCTTGTTCTTATTCTCTTCTGTCTTCTACATTTCTTAGCAGCTTAGCATAGGGCTGAACACTTGAAAAATGCTAAAATAATTTTAAAAATCCTGCTGTTTAGCAAGTATTTTAACTTTCTAAATTTCAAGGCCATCTGAATGACTCTTGAATGCAACATATTATTTTGGGCACAAAAGTGTAATATAGAAAATACTTATTACTAGCATTTCATAAGCTATAGGAGAGACAAGAACACCTTAATACCTAGGGAGGATTTAGCACAAAGTTGACATGGCTTGACACCCTTTTGTGTATATTGTACCAACTTAGATATAAAAGAATCCCAAGAAATGTTAAGAGCTAATTTATAATAAGTTCTATAAATCCTTGTAGTTCACCTCCCTAGGCCAAGCATTCTCAATGTCCTTATTGTGGACAGATCTTTTGGGACCTTGGATCAGACCTTTTTGCAAATATCAGGCAAATACAAAAAAAAAGAAATCACATATAGTCCAGTGCATTTTTCTCCTTGTGTGGTTTGGTTTCTCCACCAGCTAGAGAGAGAGATAAAGGCTCTGAACCTCTTCAGTCTTTAATTCTCTTTTTTAAGTCATTTTATTTTTAGAAAACTTTCCACTTTTTTTTTTTTTAGTTATACAGCCAGACTGGGGCACCTAGCAGGAAAATCATTTTTCCTTTAAAAATACGCTGGAATTTAAATGCAGGCATTGAATTTGAAACAGATTTACCACAGTGTAAATCTCCTGGGCATTACAATTTGTGGCTGAAAGTTGACTGAAAGGTGGTCCATAAGTTAACTTACCAAGGCAAGAGGGTCTAGAGTCACTTTTCCCCCCAGATAAAATAGAATTCATAATCTGAAATCTTCGTCTCCGGAATCCCCGGTGTAATCCCTCTGTGCTGGAGTTTGCAGCGCCTATGATTTCGGGTAAGACTGGCCTAGGCGCTCTAGTCACTCACAAGGCGGGAGGAAATTTTACCTGAGCAAGGCAAGGGCTGCTCAGCGGCAGCTGGCCTCCCCGCCCCGAGGAAACGTAAGCCTTGGGTCCTCCAGGTGAGGAAAGCAACGCCCGGCTGACTCACCTCGGAAGGCGGGGCGCAGCTCCCTCCAGCACGGGCGGAGCCGGCTCGGGTCACCTGCACCGAGGCGGAACTGTGGGGTCCGGGCGCTGCACGTAGAAACTGGAACTGAGACTCACCTGCGAGGGGTCGGAGGCGGAGCCAGGGCCCAAACTCACCTGAGCCCGCGGAAACCCGACCCGAGAGGCGCCCCCGGCTGGCCCCATCGGAGCCACCCTCCGTCCGTCCCGGCGCGGCCGCCATGACCTGGAGTGCCACGGCCCGGGGCGCCCACCAGCCCGACAACACCGCGTTTACGCAGCAGCGCCTCCCGGCCTGGCAGCCGCTGCTGTCGGCCAGCATCACGCTGCCGCTCTTCTTCTGCGCGGGCTTGGCCTTCATCGGCCTGGGCCTGGGCCTCTATTACTCCTCCAACGGCATCAAGGAGCTCGAGTACGACTACAGCGGCTACCCCGGCACCGGCAGCTGCTCGCCGTGCGCCGCTGCCGAGCAGGACCACGCGCCGCCGCCCAACTGCTCGTGCACCTGGTACTTCTCGCTGCCCGAGCTCTTCCAGGGCCCCGTGTACCTGTACTACGAGCTCACCAACTTTTACCAAAACAACCGGCGCTACGGCGTGTCCCGCGACGACGCTCAGCTCAGCGGGCTGCCCGGCTCGCTGCGCCACCCGGTCAACGAGTGCGCCCCCTACCAGCGCAGCGCGGCCGGCCTGCCCATCGCGCCCTGTGGCGCCATCGCCAACAGCCTCTTCAACGACTCCTTCTCGCTGTGGCACCAGCGCCGGGCCAGCGGGCCCTACGTCAAGGTGCCGCTCGACCGCACCGGCATCGCCTGGTGGACCGACTACCACGTCAAGTTCCACAACCCGCCGCTGGTGAACGGCAGCCTGGCGCTGGCCTTCTCTGGCACCGCGCGCCCGCCCAACTGGCCCCGGCCGGTCTACGAGCTCAGCCCCGACCCCAACAACACGGGCTTCATCAACCAGGACTTCGTGGTGTGGATGCGCACGGCGGCGCTGCCCACGTTCCGCAAGCTGTACGCGCGCATCCGCCAGGGCAACTACTCGGCGGGGCTGCCGCGCGGCGCCTACCGCGTCGACATCACCTACAACTACCCGGTGCGCGCCTTCGGCGGCCACAAGCGCATCATCTTCAGCAGCATCTCGTGGATGGGCGGCAAGAACCCCTTCCTGGGCATCGCCTACCTGGTCGTCGGCTCCGTCTGCATCCTCACGGGCTTTGTCATGCTGGTGGTGTACATTCGCTACCAGGACCAGAACGACGAGGACGAGGACGACGAGTGATCCCGGCTTTCAAAGCCTCTGTCTTGCCAGAACTCTCTTGCAAGCTACTTTGGCTTTGCCCCTGGCCCCTCACCCAATTCCCACCTCGCCACCATACTTTCCCTGCTGTTATGGATGAGGAGACCAGGGAGACATTTTATACCCTTCGGGCTACCAGACCCTTGCTGGAGTGCTTGGACGGCAGCGAGACATCCTTGCAAGTTCTCCCCCGTCTCCTTCGTCATTTACCTAGCTGACCTGTTAGGCTCTTAATGTCCTTAGCATTTGAGCTGGAAGGAGTAGTAGAGACTCCTATTTAACTCCTATCTGATGAAGAGACTGAGACCTCGAAATGTTAAATAACTCATTCAACATCAGGCAACTAATCATTGGCACCTGGCCCTGATTCTAGAGCTTATACTACTACAGGATAATGGTTTTCTTTAGAGATAGAGACTGAAGACCACAACTAACCTGCAGAGGCATAGAGGGGTGAACATTCTTATTTAAAATGTAGCTAGATTAGGAGGCACCATCCCAAGATTCTGACACAATAAGGCTGGGTTGAGACCCTTGAAGCTACATTTTAAAAAGCGGTCTGGAGAATTCCCCCATTTTCTCCTCCAATTTGAGATCTCGGCCTCGAACCAGTTAACAAGTAAAGCAGTGGATGTTTCCCTATTTCCTCAGGTGTCTGAGATTGGGCCTGAAGCCATCACATGAGTCCAGTTTTTCAGGTAATCATTTGTTCCCAGGGTCAGTGTTGCAGGTTTGGTCTAGTGCTCTGCTTTGAACATGGGAAGGAATGTTTTAACATTAGAATTAGATAGCTGGAAGGGATCTTAGAGTGAAAGTCATTTCCCTAAGTCATATCCGTGTCTCCTGACCCAGTCCTCTTTGTCATATGAATTCTTTTTTATGATAAGAGAGAAATGGCTACATTCATACCTCTTCCCTTAGGTCTAAGAAAAAAACATTTGAGCATGTGTTCTCAAATGAAGCATGTTTGTTTCTAGTAATTTTGTTTGAATGTTAAGGAATATAGTCTTATATGTAAAGTAGAATCTTAAGAATCATTTGAACATTTGAGATAATGTTAAACTGACTCCAAAATCATTCTAATATATACAAAGGTATTCAAAGAAGTAATAGAATTAAAAAAAAAATTTAGGGATGCCAGGATAGCTCAACAGGTTGAGTGCTTGCCTTGTAACTGCAAAGTCTGAGGATCAAATCCTGGCCCCAGCCTGTCCAAACTCATATGCTGAATTGGGTGGCACAGCTGGTAACAACCCCCAGGATGGCAGCAAAGGTTCTCTCCTCCCATGCAGGAGGCCCCCAGTTCGGTTCTACCACATGGCTCCATATCTTTGTGTGTGGAATGAAACCATGTCATAACTAATGTAAAACTATGCAGACTGCTCTGATCCCTCCGCCCATCTCTCTCACTTTCTCCCAAACAATAAAATAAATCTTTTTATTTTATTGTAACTTATCTTTTTCCTTAGAAGCAAAAGGTATTACACTGTCAAGAACCTTCACTAATAGCCTTGCCCTCCACATTGGGCATTACAATTCCCATTAAAGTGGCTGAAATCTTAACATTACCAATGAAAACTGTTAATAATATGTCATTTAGTGTGTTTGTTCTTTTTAATTTTAGACATTCTAGTAGTATCTTATTGTGGTTTTAATTTGAATTTTCCTACTACCTAAAAATGTTCAACATGTTTTGATTTGTTTTTTGTTTTTTTGTTTTTTTTTAACAAAATGTCTATTCAAGTCTTTTTTCTATTTTTTAAAAATTGAGTTGTCTTCCATTCGTACCATGATGTTCTGGTATAGCTATTTATTTGGGGGGAGAAATTAGCATCAATTTTTCCTGTTGAGTAAAGAAACATGCCTTTACTATCAATTCCATGGAATTCACTCAAGAAGTCTCTGACCACTGGGGATGCCTGGATAGCTCAATGGTTGAGTGCTTGCCCCCAAATTGTGAGTCAGGGTTCAATTCCCAGCACTGGGCCATGCAACTCCATATGCTGAAATATGGTATAACTGGTAACCACCAGGATGGCTTTGCTCTGAAGGTTCTCACCCCACCCCATCCCCCTGTCCTGACAGGAGGCCCTTGGTTTGGTTCCGGCCTCATGCAGCCTCACATCCACCTGTGTGGAGTGAAACCATGTCACAATTAATGATGTACAACTATGGAGACTGCTCTGGGCCCTCCCCCTTCTCTTTGTATCTATCTCTCTGTCAAAAACAAAGTTAAAAAAAAAAATCAAAACAGTAATTGGGAAGAAACTGTAATGGAGAGTGGGTACTGTAAATTATGTCCCAGTTCAGCATTTGGGTCTGGACAGGCTGGGACCAGGACTCAATCTTTGGACCCTGGGGCTGCAAGGCGAGTGCTTAACCCACTCCTGGTGTCCCCCAATTACTACTGTTTTTGCTCAGGACTGTAAAGCAGTGCAAGACCTTGAAGTTTTTGTTTGTTTGTTTTTTAAGTAATCGAAGAAATACTGAATTGTATTGAGTAATTTACATTTATTTTAGTATACTCTAGTTCTGTGAAAATTAATAATCAATGGGCAGCATGTATGTTCATTATATCTGATCAGATCTTTTACAGTGTTTTAATTTAAGAGCTTCTATTCCATTATTTACATAAACTAAAATATTTTAGCCATTCCAGTGCATTGGCTTCACAACTTCTGAAGGTGACATAATTTTATTATCAGATTGCATATTGTGATTTTAGGCTATGAAAATATCATTATATAGAGTACATAGAGTAATTTTTATTTATTATGAATGAGAGCAGCTTACTACTCTAGCCCTCCTTTATGTTGCATAAGGGAATTTATTACATATTTTACCATGTAGTTGAGAACAACCATGTATTTTGCTATCATTTGTACAATACTCAATCTATTTCTATAAAATTTTACATGAGACTACAAAATTTAAGGTATGCTGATTAAATCAATGAGTAAAGTTCCAGGCCCTATTCTCTGGGTTTTTGAGTGAGAATAAATGTTGTTTGTTTTACTTTTGTTATCTTGTTTGCTTAATTCTTTTGAACTATGATCTTAAAGTCACAAACAGTACTAACCTTTTTGCTCACTTGTTATTACCAAATTTGTATTGCAGCAAGAAAAGCGATCTTTTAGAATAGGCTCCAGGTGAACTCTATCTGTCATTGCTGTCTTCCTAAAAACAATTTGAACTTTGATCAACATGTGTGAGTTACATGATATTAAACTATTGTTTGATGATAGTCAAATATACTCAATTAAAAAAAATATTTACTATTAAAAGTTACTTTGAAATGTTATTGTAGCAATCTTCTCCATTTCTACATTTTACTCAAATTCTAAATTGCAATGATTTGTTGGGTGTTTGCATTACAAAGCTTCAAAAATTTTGAAAACAAAAATGTGAAACATTTTTCTGTGATAATCTCTGTGCTGTAGCACTTTGCCATCTCAGCATTCTAGCTGGGCTTGAATTCTGCTGTCCAGTAAATGCTTCCTAGGTTAAGTTGTGTCTCCTGGGAAGAGAGAGAAAAAGGTGAACCTTAAGAATTACTTTGGAAATGTGCTTTGATCTACCTTGATAAACCACAAACAAAAAGAAACTAATGTACTTGATGGGAGCTCCCCAAACAGAATAATATAGCAAGTAAGAATTTCCAGGCATCTCCAGAAACAAGTCAAGTAAACAATTTACTGATTGCAATTGTTAAAAATTAGAGAATAATAGTCTGGGATTTCCTCTAGTAACAAATATTACTTTATATATATATAAGCACAGCCCATTCTGCCTCACATTAAGTGCATTGTTTTCTTCCTGTCATTGGTAATTTCAACAATCTGAGTAAGTTTTCAAAAGAGTTATTGATAGAACTGTAATGTAATCAATTTCTATATGCCCCTGGATGTGTCATTAGTTACTGGCTGTAATAATAGTAAATTCCCTCTTTATTTTTATTGTGCATTTCTTGGCATACCAGATTTTTTTTTCTCTACCAAAAGCATAGCTAACTGAGTTTAGATGACAAATTTTTAAAAAACTTTTAAACTTCAATTTTTTTCTCCAGAATTTCTCTTAATCCCTCTTTAACAAGAACAGAGTAGTTTTGAAAGTGTCATTAAGAAAGCCTTAGTGAATCTTACTGAAAAGCATTAAGGTCCTAAAGAGATCATACCTGAGAACAGCCCTTTGTGTAAAGAATTTGGAAAAAAAAAAAAAAATGCTAACAGCCTTTATATCCACAGCCATCCCCATAATTGCTCTAATAAGACTAACAATGTGGATTCAGGACAACATACTTCCCCCCTGGTTTGCCACCTGGTGTTATGAGTCCCACCATTAGTGGTACTTGTGTAAATTAAATCATTGCAGCAAGCCAGGGTGGGGGTTCATAGCAGTCACCCGAAGATGTGCCTCTGTGGTCTGCAGATTGTTTTGAGCTAAAGGCAACTTTAGCCTTGGGCTCAAGAGAAATTTTTGCCTTCCCTTAACTACCTAGAAGAATTTGAATTAGGGCCCTTGCACACAATAAGAAATATCAGAGATGACCTCTTCTGACCTATATCTATAGGGCAGGACAAACGTCTACTTATTAAGTATCTGCTCTTCCTCGCATCCTGCAATAACCCTGTGAAGCCTCCAAGGTACCTTACCTCTGCCTAGCTCAGGATGTCTTATAAACCCACATTCCTTATCTCTCTAAACTTCTTGTGCACGTAGGGGTCTCTGACTCTCACATGTATGCAGGGTTCCCATACACATGTATGTATTCAATTTTCTGATTTTCTCTGGCTAATCTGCCTCATGTCGATTTGATTACTAGACTAGCTGGAAGAACCTTGAGGGTAGAGAAAAGTTTCTTCCTCTCCCACACCAGTATTTTTCTATTTCATGCATGTGGCTGAGCAGGTTACCATAGGACATAGAAAACTCTGGAGGTGATGAAACCCAACATGAAGTGTTTGGAGATGTAGAAAGATAGGAGAGCAGAAATAAAAGGGAAGGATGAGGTTTGGAGCTTGAGGCAGTTTTCTGGGCTAGCAAGGTGTTCAGAAGGCAGGGGGTTGGGAGTGAAGGGGGCCCATAGCAAAGGGCAGACCTCATTGGTGTCAAGGCCTTTGAGAAATTCAGTAAGTGGATTGTAGCTCACCTCCTTCTGAACCCCTCAGCTTGTCTTTTCTTTCTTTCTTTTTTGTTTTTAATCAATTTGAGTGTGATTTATCTTTTTCCTTAGAAGCAAAAGGTATTACTGTCAAGAACTTTCACTAATAGCCTTGCCCTCCACATTGAGCATTAAACTTCCCATTAAAGTGGCTGAAACCTTACATTACTGATGAAAACTGTAAATGATATGTCATTAATAATGATACTTTGTTCTTCTAAAAGGCCTTTGTTCTGAAAGTCTAACGTGCTTAACACTATGTGGTCTCATTAATCTTATCCATCAAAATGCATGAGCTTTTAGAAAGTCATTGAGACTGACAAAGTAGAAGTATATTTCTTTCTATTTTGCTCAGTTCTGGTCAGAACTCTCTAAAAGTAGTGTTCTAAAACAAAAGCATAACTTATGGGTGTGGCAGAGCTAGTCATAATGGACCACTTGAATATTTTCAACAGAAGATTTGATTCTTATTGTGATTTTAATAAATAAAAGATATTGCCTATTTTTGTTAAAAAAAAAAAATCCAAAATGGGAGAAGCAATAGTTCCTATTCATAGGAAGTGATAGAATGTAAGATGCATTTTACTTTTGTCTTGCTGGGCTTTAGTGGTTAAGAGCTATCTATTGTATCAACATAATTTACAAATAACTGAATTA
This sequence comes from Craseonycteris thonglongyai, assembly GCA_004027555.1. Classification (NCBI taxonomy): domain Eukaryota; kingdom Metazoa; phylum Chordata; class Mammalia; order Chiroptera; family Craseonycteridae; genus Craseonycteris; species Craseonycteris thonglongyai. Next base: position 26,719 of record PVKE010008634.1, read on the forward strand.
TAGAATTGCTCCAGTTTTATGTAGAACTCATACATTCACTTCCCTGAATCTGTAAAAACATTATTGAACACTGCATATATAAATGGTATAATCTCTATCTCCATCCTAACTTCTCTCCAAACTCACATTTCCAATTGCCTCTACAACATACCTACATATCCTACAGGTAGCATAAGTTTCATGTGGTCAGCAGAAACTCACTGACCTCTCCTCCAAACCCATTCTTCCAAGAATAGTCCCAGATGCTGAAAATGCCTCTATTCCTCTCAATCACCTGGGCCTCCTTGACTCCTCCTCCTGCTTTTCCATAACCAAATTGGATGTGATTCTAAGTCCCAAATGCTGCGCTTTCTATCATGTCTCTCTTTGTCACTACCTTGGCCCTGGGTTTTGTTGTTTTTCATCTGGAAGTTGGAGGAGCCTCGTAATTGGGCTCCAGTTCATTTTTCACATCCCAGACACAGTGAGCTAGTCCTAACAGATCTCAGTATCTTACCCTCAACTTAAAATCTCTCGTGTCCATGCACAGCCTATAGGAGAAAGTCTAAATTTCTTGGCAGGGTACAAGAACCTCATGATTGGCCTCGTCCTAAATTGTTATCCCCTTTTCCTCCAATTCCAACCATTTTGAATGATTTGAAGAGGCCTGAACCCAATACCCCTCATGCCTTTGCCATGCTGGTCTTTCTTATTCACCTGACTCCCCAAATCTCCCCACACATCTTCAAGACCATGCTCTCAGTGTTTGTGTCCTCCCTCCTCTGGGAAGTCCTCCACAAGCCTTCCTTGCCTTCTCCACTACCTGTCCTTTTGTCTAGTCTTTTCTTTGTATTGATCTGATTCCTCTCTCAGAGCACTTACTATTATGTTGCCTAGAAATTGCTTATTGTTTATCTGTTTCCATATCCAGACTATTAGTTCTTTGAGGGACTGAGAATTATTTTCTCATTCATCTTTATTATTGCCAGTGCCAAGTTGAGTGACCAGTATATGGAGGGTCTTCAGACGTTTGTTGAATAATTATTAGGAAACCAAGGATTCCAATGATTTACTACCACTGAACATATTATTTATTTTTTATTGTTAAATTTATTTGGGTGACATTGGTCGATAACAATTGCATTGTTTCCAGGTGTACAATTCTACATTACATCATCTATACATTGCATTATGTGCTCACCACCCAGAATCAGCTCTCTTTCTATCACCATATGTTTGATGCCCCTCTGAACATAATATTTCTTACAATATAGTTGAGTGCATAGGAACTAATTGAGGGAAAAAATGAGAGGTGGAGATGACAACCTATATATTTGAAAATTCTTAGAGTTAGTTGCATTGAGGATACACATTTATTCTCAACAGTATGAAAATTCTAAGTTTAGAGTTTCCACTTGAAGGACTTAAATATGCAATCAGGTTTTCCTCCATAAACTAATTTGCAGAAATGAGTAGCACATGGGTTACATTAGTCCATTGATAATGGAGACAGTTACTTTATACCCAAAGGTAATCAATGTCTTTTCTATTAAACTGCTATGAGTTAACATAATGTTTACATTTTTTTTGTGGTGTTTCTTTATAGAGGAGAATTTTTACTTGCTGTAGTATTCTATAATAAAATGTAAATGAACATTCCTTTCCTCTGCCAAATAATTACCCTGGAATCGATTTAAACAAATATAGCATTTGTAGGGAAATACCCAGAAAGGAAAGCAAAAATAAATGGAATACTAGGTGTCCCGTTTGCCGACTTGTGTTTGGTTTATAACATTTGGCACATCTTGATATCTACATAATAGTAGTTTTAAAACCATAAATAATATTTTATGGAGGTCACACCATAGTTATTTAAGTTTAGGGGTTTATGTCCCTAAGCACTAAGTAGCTATGAATGAATTATGTTTAGTCTGATCTGCCACAGAGGGGCCATAAACCTCCAAGTCATAGCAAACTGTGGAATATTACTTCAATGCGTCACAAAAAATACATGTAAAAAAATAATGCATGATAAGGGAAGGGTATTTTTTTTTTTTAAGTAATATATGTTACTGGGCAGGGGCTATAAAATTTTGTTTTGTTAAACTTTCCTCGGATTCTGAAAAACAAGTTTAGAAGCAGCGTTGCAGTCTCAGCCCTAAGCCGGCAGAGCAGGTTGTGGCACCAGAGAAAGGGCCTAGGAAGGAACGTCTGGCCTTGAATCAGGAGCAGTTTCTCCTCCCGAGAGCCCTACACCTCACAAAGATGAAAACGAAGCAAAGTTGCAAGAACCCAAGAGATGGTTTTGCAAACTTCATTTTACCACCAGCATTCTGTGCCAGTGACTCCTATGTGAGTGTTTTAGTAGAACTCAGGAGTGAGAGCAGAGACAGTTTTTAGCATTAGGTACAATTCACTTTTAAAACATACCGGTATTTAAAACACTTAAATGAAATTGTTAAGCACTTGGCACACACCAGGCCACATGCTGAACAAGCAAATTCCCTTGCTTTTCTCATTTCATTTTTCCAACCCTAATATCATCCCTATTTTGCAAATGCAGAAACTGAGGGTTGGAAAAATAAAGCAATCAGTCCAAGGTGACATAACTGGGGAGAGGCAGCCCAAATGCAGCTGAGGTCAACGAGGCTGCCAAAGCTCCCTGCTATTCAGCCAACAGTGATGCCTTTCAGGCAATGTTCTGAGCACCTTCCCCATATCACCACGTGACATCCTCACAACAGTCTCATGAAATAGGTACTTTTATTATATACATATCACAGCGGAAGCTGAAGCTCAGAGTTTAAGTAACTAGCCTCAGGTAGCATAGATGGCAATGAAGAGCCATGATTCAAACCCACTCTTCAGACTGAGGGGCCACACTAGGGCACTCAACTTCTCATCCTCTACAAATATTAAGATTAATCTTATGAAGGAACAAGAATAGACAAGATACTTCCGAAAAGAAAAGAACAGGATTTGGGGGAGTGGGCAGTGTAGGGGGAATCCCATTATACCTCACGGGAAACAAAGACTTACTATAAAGCTTCAGTAATTTAGACAAGGTGATTTTAGAGTGGGGATGGACAACTAGATCAATGGGACAGAATAGACAGAGAATCATAAGATGAAAAAAAGTCCAGAAACGATCACAATTTAGGAGAATGGTTATCTCTGAGAGAGATAACCAAATGGAAGGAAACAAGGAAGGATGAACAGGGTATCAAAGGTACTGTAACTAATGCTTAAATGGGAAGTGGATACATTGGTGTCCTAAAATTGTGCATATGGTATAGTATTGAAAAAATAATAATAACAGCGCAGGCAATTTACTCTGTTCTAATGAAAAGCCATTCTAATCCTTTCTGTGGTGTTCCCAGTGCTTCTATAGACTCAAGCAATGCACAAGGCTGGAATAAGCCGTTCTTATGCATTTGTCACCCTGTTAAAGACTTTGGAAAAAAACTTTAACATTTTCTTTAAGTTGAATAGTAAAAATAACATTAGAGGGATTGCTGCCCAAAGCACTCCATTTTAATGGAAAGTTCAAAGGAACAGAGTGCCCCCTGCTGGCCAGTCCCCTGGGGATTCTGAGGGTCTGACATTCCCAGTTTGTCCAACAACTGAATGAAGGAAGCAAAGCTCTGGGCAGTGGTGGGATGGAGAGGCAGTTGCGGGATTAGAGGATGCCTCAGTAGGACCAGAGCCTCCACATCTTCTTTTTCACATCAAAGCAGAAAACAGGAGGACCTGAAATTTAAGTGCAGAAATCTTGGGCAGAGAACAGGTCGCATTTTAACCACCTTCTCTCGCATTTGTTGTTAAAGTGAACTCAAGTAGCCAAGCGCGGTGGGGTTCCGTCCCAGAGCCTCACATTTTTCCTGGGTCGCACATTCCATGTTGGAGGACATTCCCTGGAAGAAAAGGCTTCAACTCTTCCACCTGGCCCCATGAAGCCAACGTGTAGTGGCCTTGCTGACCCTGCCCAGAGCTGTGACCCGAGCCTGACACCAGAGCTACGCGGAAGGCGGCGTGCGGTTTCTCAGGTTAAAGCCGGTCCAACCTGAAAGGGATCCTATTTCTAAAGATGTGCACTACTGCCCTCCGCTGGATGGAGACAGAATCACCAGCATTTAACTACCTCTGAGCCTAGGGCAAGTGAGAAGGGAACAGAAATCCACTTTTATGAGATTGTGTAAGATCATGTGAAACACTCGTTTCAAAAATTAAAGTTCCTGAGAGTAAATAAAATGTGAATACTTAAAAAAATGTGAATGCTTATAAACTGCAAAATAATTCTGTGTTTTAATACATCCCAATTTATCAAAAAGAAACTGGCATGTTTATCTTTAATTTTTACACAAATAATATAGAATATTTTCTTCAGATATAATTTTAGTGGTTACTACCAACTTAAGTTTTTCCCCCTAAAAACCTGTGTTTATTTTACAGCTATGTCATAAAGAAAAGATTCTTAATGCTAATTTGGAAATGTATATGTCATCTACTTTGTTTTAAGCTTAAGCACAAATAATGAAGAACATGGCTACTATTCTTTTTACCAAATAACTTTGCCAAATAGGCATGAACTGTCATTTTATATTAGAAGTCGTGGAATTAAAAAAAAATGAAAGACTGATACATATCGGCATGTACCTCTTTCATGAATATGAAATTGCCTCACAGGCTTGATAGGCTGACAGGTAAACCCTGTTAGCAGCCACTTCCTTCAGGAAGGCAGTCTCTGGCGTCTCTCTTAAAGGAAGATAGGTACGGCCACTTAGGAGCCTATGAATTGCTTACACTGAGACAGTAATTCAGGTGTGGATGATTTCGACTTTGCATATTTTACTGAGGTTGATGTCACACCCAAGAAATACAAGTACATTTTTGTAACATATTTTTAAGTTTTGTGTCTGTGAATCTTGTATCAGGCTTTGATGCTGAAACATGCCATATTATTTTCATTCTAAGATGCCTCTAACCTCCCCCCCCCACCACCACACATACATATTTTAACATCTCAAAAACTGGGATGTCTCAAATATTTGGTTTCTCACTATTTATTACATCTTACAATTACTGTCACTTACACTTAGAGTCAGCTAGGCAGCTGTCATGACACAGTTGTCATTGTGCTGCACCATCACTGTATTTTGGGGCAACACACTGCATTGCGCACAATAACATAGACTTTAAGATTCTGTCTCTACAGGCATTTGGAAGAGCTGGACTCTGAATATGAACAAACTTTTAGGAAAACCTTAGCCAATTTATTTTACACATGCACAAAAATAATACATGATAAAAATCTATATAGATAAGTATAAAATAATTATTTTAATAGGGATAAAATACAAAATTTTCAATGTAGGGAACTAGTAGATCCTATTTTAACTAGCAGCATTTTTTCTTAGTGGCACATAAAATAACATGTTTCTTGTTATGATTGATGGTATCTGAAATTCAATGAATTATATCATATAATAACAGGGCAGTGGAAAGAATGCTTCTGAATTCAAAACAAGATGATATAAGATGGCATTAACTGAAAAAGCATATTCACTCAACTTCTACAGTCTGCACCATCAATCAATTTTGAGAAGGAAATGGAATTTTAAAAATTCTCTCACTTGTCTGATATACCCCAATATTTGAAAAATAAAACAATATGCCAGATGCCAGCATAGATCAGCCCCTCTGCCTTCAGCATCTCACTATAATGACTGGATACACGCCAACCAACTTTCTGGATCACAAAGAGGATAGGTGAGGGGCTCAGAGATCAAAGCCAACACATAGCTCATCTGAAGCCCATGCAATATGCCTCACTGGAAGGATGCACAGGGGGCTAGAGTGTCAGAAGAGTGAGAATATTGAAGTGCCTTTCTCAGTCCCTGAGGTCTCCTTTGGACCTGGAAGCTTTGCTGATTAGACATACATCGTAGCTCTGCATATTATATCTTTCTGTGCTCCCTCAATATGAGTTGTATGTGAGTGTATGAAGTTGATGACCAAATATAAATCAGAGTTATTTCTGTTGACAGGAAATAAAGTTAGACCATCAGACATACTCAGAGCCAATATCTGCTTTCATGTTTTTCAAAGTTATGGGGGAAAGATGTCCTCCATTACTGTGACTGTCTTGTCAGAACTAAAGCTGAGCCAATTCCATTCCACCTCAGTTCTTTTCTCAGCCAAGAATGGAAACCATACTGTGATAAAAACATTGCCAAGGGAGAGCTCCAAATGAAAGCCTCCCAGTCCATTTAAACTCAGCTTGATTGAAGACCCCTTCAACCCCACCCTCTACCACCCTGCTCAAGGAATCAGGTTTTTGTTTATTCTTCAGAAACTGTGTTTCTTGTTCCCTACCACTCATCTCCACAGCCTCACCTCACTCCCTAGCCTCCATTTCAGTAAAGCTAATTCATAGAATCAAAAACATTTTAAAAAAATGTACACAGACTCTTATGCCAATTTTCAGGTCTCCAGTAGTATATAATAAAATGTAGACAAATATGGGAAATAGCAGATTTATAGGTGACTCGGGCATGTAAAGCCGATTCTAGTTACACATTCTTATGAGGCAATTCTTTTTCTGGCCCGTTGAAAGATACACTTCCATCTGCCTTCACTCAAGATGCAGAAAGCTTGTTTTGGTGATGAGTCAAGCCACTGGCTCACAAGGCTTACGAACAGTTCTCCCCACAGCATTTCCCTGCAGTGAACTTCACCACCTTTTCGGCACCCTCAAGAGTTCCTTGAGATTGAAAACTTTCTCTCTTGCCTGCTTTATGCAGCTTCAGTGTCTATGTGGCACTGCATACTTTCTCGAGCTGTAATTTTTCTAAAAGCCTTAGTAATCTTTAAATCTCTTCCCTGATTCCAGAGCACCCAGCTTTCAAGTTTTTGGGGCTCTCTCTCCATACTATTCTCCCAACCTAGTCTCACCCTAAGCAAACATTAGCACAGGACACTGATGTAGCAACCTTTCAGTTTTGTGTTTTCAAGCCCAGACAGCAATTACTCTACATTCACAGATGATTTGGGGTGGGGAAGTATTAAAGGTGCTTTGAGTGTCTGAGTGGTAGCATAGACAAGCATTGACTTGGGAGGTGGAAATCCTAGGTATGGTCAAATTTTTGTTATGGCCTGAGCGTGTGACTTGGACACGTTTTTTACTGTTTTGTGCCTCATCTTGTGTAAAATAAGGCTACCAGTCTAAACCATTAGATTCCTTTCCAGTGATAGAGTTCTGTGACTTGAGATGTAGATGAAAATTTTACAGTGGACTGAACATTGGACTAATTTTTGTTTTAATGTTGAAGGATTAATAATTTCCCTGAAATGTCTTCTGTAGATTATTTCTATTTTCATGAGATGCTAGACGGATTCGTTTTGCTGAAGTGTGGGGAAGTCCATGGTCAAGGTTAAAATACGATTTCTTCCATGAAGGACTTTTCAGAGCCTTTAACATGCTAATATGCTTTTGAATTTGCAGAAAGGAGATCAAGTATTACAAAACTATGCAAACATATTTGAGCAGCTACTTTTTGTGCAAACATCATTTGCCATCTGACAGACATAGGGTTCTACAAAAGGCATCTTGGATATGGTGCCCCACGGGTGTTACTTGAAGAGAAATGAAATTACCAAAATTGCAAGAGTTCATAACAGAGGAGAGTCCTGTTATTTTCAATATTATAATATTGAAACATTGTAAAAGGTTATATTGAGGTTTATTTTGGATTTGTCTCCTTCCAATGTCAACTTCTTAACCTTTCTTTTTTTTTTTAATGATATGCTTTTTTAGTTCCCAACATGTAGAGGAGAAGGAGCACTTGATGTATGTAGTGATTTTAACTCTCTTCCTACTCCAATCCCAGCCCAACATGCACTTCTCCTTCCTCATTATTTTCCTCACTAACGTAGACTCTCCTAAAATGCAAACTGAGCCTGCATCCTGGAATAGCTAAAATCTACGGAATCCAAGCCTATATGTTTCACTGCTGAGCACTGTTCTAAAAAGTTCACTGATCTTTGAAATCAGCTAGCCCCTAAACCCACTGAAGAGGGTCAAAAGAGTTAAGAGATTCCAGATGGGGGCTAGAGCAGCCTCTCCTATTTCTTCCACCTCTGTTGCACATTCAGAGTCTGACCTGTACAGGTCACTAAATCTCTATGTGCTTTCAACTCCCCATTTATAAAATTTGGCTGATAGATATTGATTTCTAGGATACTTAGATATACTTGCAGTCACTACAAACAGCCAATTCCCTACCTGATCTTTGTGTTATTACCCAAGGAGGCCATAAGCACAACTCAACAGTCAGAAAGCAGCAATGGAACAGAAACTGCAGAAATTGACCAAAGCAGGCTTTCTTAGGTCTGAAACCCCTACTACCCAATTAAATCTGCACATTCAGATTCGACAACATTTAGTTTATAAAAGCAAATATTTAATTGGGGGGGTGGGGGGCTAGGACTGGCAGTGCTACTTCTAACACATGTAACAAGATACCCTAAGCTTGAGAAGCAAACCCTGTAAACTTAAACTACTGCAAAATTATAAAGTTTAACATAAAAATGGAAAATCTTTAAATAGCCATTTTGTACAATGTTCTTAACAGACAAGACTGTGGCACAATGGAACTGTGTAACTGCTAGCAGCAGGCACTCCAGGAAGATAAAATAAACTGGCTTTATGGACCCAAGGAATTGATTTTTAATGAGATTCTGCTTGGCTGTTATGGCCTCCTGAGAGAGTGATCCAGTTTCCATGGCCTCTGGTATATAGTTATAAGGTGCAGAATAAGGACTTGGTTAAATAATGCCCATGCACTTGCCTCTTTAGTGTAGGAGGTTAAATAAGGATGTTGTTCTACTACACACTCCAGAAAGTGCATGTGTGTGCACGTGTGCTCATGCATGCTACTATACCTTCAAACACTTTTCCTAAGATATTACCTGCTTGTATATTCTGAATCTTATAGGCTTAAAACCCTTGAAGTTATATACATGTTTATCTTTCTCTAACAGAGTAATAAGCACATCTAAATTATTGGACTTTACTGATTCTCTCATACTCCAAAACCTAGGTTTCTTGCTAACATTTATGTTTATATATATAGCAGCAGATAGGGACAACGATAGGTATAGGTATAGTATAGGTATAGATATATACTATAGATAAAAGGCCTTCTAGATTGGAGAAAGTAGTGTAGCATGTTGGTTAAGAGCTTCAGTTTTGAATCTTGCCTCTACTACTTCCTAGCTGTGTGTCCTTGGCCATCTTAACTAACTTCTCTTAACCCCAAATTTATCTTCAATAAATGTGGATAAAAAAACCTATTTCACAGGGTGTACTAAAGATTAAATGATGCAGAGACATAACTTAGATGAATCTTAACAATATAAACAAAAAAGTAAATCCCAAAAGATTATATATAGCATTTTTTTCATAAAGTTAAAACTAAGTTACATTTAAATCTATATGTGTAAGAATTCACATAGCATTAATAAAATTGTATGTAAAAGGAAAAGAAATTATAAACACAAGGGGGAAGAAGGTGGGAGAATGGGAGATAAGATCATGTAACTAGATAATGGGTTATAGTCAGGTTCTAGTTCGTGTTTGGGTGGTGTGCTTGCCAACTACATATTATGAATAAGAATAACTAGCTAACTAAATAGAACTATCCCTGCATGGACCAGTGATGAGAATGTGTTGTGAATCAAGGAGTCAAAGACAAAGAGAAAAAGCAATATTATGTAATTAAGTGATTAGCACAGTGCTTGGTACAGTGGTACCTCGGTTCACGAACGCTTCTGTTCACGAACAACTCGGTTCACGAACAGAAAAGTTCATCAAAATATGCTCCGGTTCACGAACTCCGCTTTGGTTCACGAACAGGAGCGCGGCCATTTTAATGCTATTTCCTGGCTGTCACATGGTTGTGACTTCCTGTAGGAAGATCGTGGAGAGAGAGACACAGAAAAAAGTACACTGTGAGTACTTTCAGTGACTTTTTTTGATTTTTGTTGTGCTCTTTCTACATTACTATACTGTACTAATGTGTATTGTAATTTGTTTCATATTTTTTGTGCTTCAAAAACCAAAAAAAAATGTCAGAACGGATTACATAACCGGATTTACATTGAACCCTATGGGAAACTATGCCTCGGTTCACGACAAATTCAGTTCGCGACCAGAGTCGGTTCACGAACTTATTCATGAACTGAGGTACCACTGTATATAGTTAACACTCAAAAAATTTTTAGGTAGCTGGCTAGGTATTTCTACATTTCCACATACAGTCTTATCCTTAATGAGTTTAATTCCACTCCCCACCCCCACCCCCAGCATCATCAGTTTCCCATTCCCCCACCCCTATTTCCTGATTTCCTTATTTATTTATTTCTTCTCTCCCTGTTGCATATTCTGTATTTCCAAAAAGCTTAACTTTTTCACTTTTAAAAAACCTTGAGATATAATTTATACACAATACCAGTTACAGGTCTTAGGTGCTCAGTTTGATGTATTTTGTCAATTGTATTCAAAAACATAACCATCATTCAAAATGAGATATGGAATATTCCTGTCACCCCCCAAATGTTCCTTTGTAACCCTTTCCAGTCAATTAATTACCCTCCTGTGGGAGGCAACCTCTTTTTCACTTATGACTTCTATTGTTGTAGATCAGTTTTGCCCATTCATGGGCTCCATATAAATGAATCATACAGTATATACTTTTTCATATTCAGCTTCTTTTCATCAACCTAATGTTTTTGAGATTCTCCATGTTGTGTGTATGTATGTGACTGTATCAGGGTTTTTTTGTTGCTGTTGGTTATCACTCTGTGTGTGAATATACTACAATGCAATTATCCATTCTCCTGTTAATGACCATCTGGGTTGTTTCCAATTTGGAACTATTATGAGTAATACTGCTATGAACATTCTTGTATGATTATTTTTATAGATAAATGTCTTGATTTCTCTGGGGTAATACTTAAGAGTAGAATTGCTGAGTTTGCTTATCTTTTTGAGAAACTGCCAGTTTTCCAAAGTGGTTGAATCATTCCAAATTCTTAAGTTTCTAACATCCATCTCCATTGAAAACTGACCAAGTAACCACATCAACAATGCCCCATTTGTGTCAGGTCCATGTCTTCCTTTTTTAATTATTTGCTTATTTTTCAGTTAGAGCTGACATTGGATATTGTTTTATATTACTTTCGGGTGTACACCAAAGACGTTTATATAATTTATGCAGTGTCCCCCCAATTAATCTAATACCTACTTGTCAATATACATAGTTGCTGTAACATTATTGACCATATTCATATTCTCTATGCTGTACTTTACCTCCTCACAGGTCCATGTGTTTTATCAACTCCAAAAGGATTCCCAGGCCAGGAAAATAAATGTTTAAGAAAAAAAACAAATATCAATGGCCACAGATGAATTTAGACTTATCTGATGGAAACATATACCAAGTCAGAACAACAAGAAAGCATTTTCCTGATGATTCAGGCCATGAAATGGATCATTTTAAAGAATACTACATGAGTAAAGTGCAAAACGAAATCATAGGTTCTCCAGCTGGAGGGATGCCCCTTTCTGCTCTTGGCATCAACAGAAAAACCAAATAATCTTTTGGGGGAATGGGTGGGTGACTGATGGTCGAGACCCATTGGCTGGTTGATTTGGCTGTAAAGAGAAAGGCCTGCCCTAGCCCCAAAGAGCTTACATCTGTTTCTCATACAGCTGAGCCACCCATGCTGCTTCAGCCATGCCCTCCTGCTGGCCAGGCTACCACTTTATTGATTTTCCCTTGCCCTTTTAAAAAGATGAAAGTTCCTAAAAGCTTTTTGCTTGTGAGTATGTGTGTTTGTATGCAGGCACATGTGTGTGTCAGTGACAGCAGTGATTTCAGTTAACTAAGCGACAGCTAGGTGAGCCATCTAGTTTGGGAGCTTGTGGTGGTGTTTTGTTTTGCTTTTTCTTTTGTTGTTGTTTTTAACCAATTGCTCTAGGATTGTGCACCCTAGTGATGGAGCTGGAAGAAGTATAACAGTTAGAATGTGATGACAACAACTTAAAGATAATTAGTTGACAATGACTTGAGACCTCATTAACCCCTTTAACACCCCATAGGTAATGATTAAAATGAAATACTTGGAGAGTGTTTAAAGAACATCCTGTCTTACTACCAGCAGTTGTTTAGGGATAGCTATAATATTTTATTTTTCTTTGATATGTCTTCCATTTATTTTGTAAACATCAATAATGATTATCCCAAAAGGTTATCATTATTCTGTGTATATCAATGGATGAAGGGAAGTTATTATTTTGCTTCTTTCCCCAACATTCTTCCACTCTCATCCAGCCTTTTAAACTAAGTAATGTTCAAAGTTTATTTTTCTTAAGTTAGCCCTTTGTTCCTATAAATAACATGGATTGATAAATTTAATTGTGGTTTTTACTGGAATCACTCCAGTTGGAGTTGAATGATTGGAAAATTCACAGGTGTACACATATTTAAGAGAACCTTGGATATTTCACAACTTTTCTAGCTTCAGGCTCTAATAACCATATGATAGTTCTCATTTTTCTTGATGGGTCCTCAATAAATATTTAATTGATAGATGAATTTATGCTAAGATTTCAGGAGCTTTCAGAATTTATTTAGTTTCACCCTATCTCTAAAATAGACACTATTAAACCACTGAAGGCAAACCTAGTGGTTATATCCTTTGTTCCTAAATATTTCTTAGGAAAGAAGTTTCAGTGCTTCTGGGACAATCCAATTATACTACATATTAAACTGCAAATAGACAAAATTCTAATGATGGAGAAGGTTTGAAATAAGCTTTATTTTTATTATAAAATGTTAATTACCTATAAATCAATGATCTTAACATCAGTTGTACTATTTAGATGTGTAATCAATTGTACTGTCTAGACATTCCAATCATTTATGTGATGTGGAAGTTTCATATTAATGAGGCTAATACAACTAAGTTGGTCTACTTTTAAGACAGCAGTACTTAACCTTTTTTTGGGTCACAGACTCATTTGGTAATATGATGAAATCTATGAACCCTTCAATCCAAATAAGGGCTCTAGTCATTTATACACCAAATTTATTACATTTTGATAATGGATTCCAGATTAATATTCTCTTACCATGGGGATGATTTTAATCTTTCAGACATGTTGGTGATGATTAATCTATAAAACCAATAAAGCGTAAATAGACCAACTCAGAACAGATCATATTCAAATTGGAACTATGATTTGAGAAAATGACCTCATTTAGAAATCCAATCCAAAAAAGAATAGTGCCTTGTTATATATTAAAAACTTTTCTAGTGTGCCATTGACATTTATTGAAAGATTGATTGACCAGAAGTTATAGACAAGTGTTTCTTACAACATAATCTATTTGACTTGTTCAACAGAATTAGCAAAGATGCTTGTTTAAAATGCACATTCCTAGGTCACACATTTAGCCAACTATATCAGCAACTTTTTTGATGGAAGCTGAGACCCTGCATTTCAGTTTAACAAATATCTAGGTGATTCCCTTTTTTTTTTCTTTAATGTGTCCTTAGCATACAATTCTGTTTTTAAATAATTTTTTTCAGTTTATTGTTGCCATACTTAAGTTTCAGGTATACAACATAGTGATTAGACATTTATGTAACTTATGAAGTGATCACTCTAATAAATCTCCTACCCATCTGATACCATAGTTATTACAATATTATTGACTAATTCCCTATGCTGTACTTTACATCCCCATGACTATTTTGTAACTACCAATTGTACTTCTTAATCTCATCCCCCTTTTCACCCATCTCCCAACACCCTTCCCATCTGGCATCCATCAAAATGTTCTCTGTATCTATGAGCTTGTTTCTGTTTTGTTTTTTGGAAGTGTACTCAGAAATGGAATTACTGGATCCTTCTTTGTCTCATTATAAGCTTTATTTTAAAGTGCATTTCATCTGGTATAGGTATTGCTACCCCAGCTCTCTCTTTATGTTTTTTTATGATTTGTTTGTTTCCATTTTCATAAAATATCTTTTTCCATCCCTTTACTTTGTCTGTGTGTATCTTTTGATCTGAAGTGAGTCTTTTGTAGGCAGCATATGTAAGAGTCTTGTTTTCCTATCCATTCAGCCACCCTATGTCTTTTGATTAGAGCATTTAATCCATTCACATTTAAAGTAGTTGATAGGTTTATAGTCATTGCCACTTTATTATTCATATTTTTGGTCTTTTTGTTCTTCTTAAAGAAGTCCCTTTAGCATTTCTTGTGATACTGGTTTGGTGGTGATGAATGCTTCTATGGTAGTTTTTTCTTGTCTGGGATCCAGGTGATTCTTATACACAGTTAAGTTTGAGATCGTCTTTTGCACTCTTGTTCTTAACTCTTATTCTTATGCCTTTTGCAAAGCACTTTATTTATATTGGTATCATTAGCCAGTCAATGTGAATGAAGATCTTCCATAAACATCCGGAAAATGCTTTTGATAACTCCAATTTGGATAGTGGATGTCATCAGGGAGAAAGCCCTTGGAAGGCAGCTGCAAACAATTGTCACTCCGCTGCACTTACCATCAGAGTCAGGCCACTTTAGGTTGGCCCATCATACTGTTTCATTTTTGGTACTTAGTCATTTGTTACAATAAAAATTAAGTTACAGGGAAGGAACACTGTGACAGGATAATGGACTCCTGGTCAGAAGAAACCAGCCTGCTTCCAATTCATCATGGCATTTATAGTGCATTAGAAGACATGACAGTGACAACATCATTCCTTTGGGGCAGGAAGAAAAACCAGATTGAGTGGGAAAGAGGGAATTTATTTCATGAACTTGGCAAAAGTGAAATAAAAATAGAATCAAGGGGTGGTTAAAATTGCCATGTTCAGCAAAGGACAAGGAAAAGCTAACAATCTCTGAGACTAACGTTCCAATATGTTTAAAAGTTAGCTTATTTCACCTTGCATCACATGAGTGGTTTGTGGGTTAAAATGAAATGGTTGTCTGAGGAATAACAGAGAGGCATAGAGAAAATGGGCAAAGTTAAGGCAATTTAAAATGATTAAAGCCCACAAAATATTTTGCAAATATAAAATCCTGGAGAGAAGCTTAATAATAATATTTGCCCAATGGTCTGAGCCAAAGATATCTATATTGTCTAGGTATTTTAATTGGAGGCCTGAAGTATCATTATAAAATCATAAGAAATCTGTCTATGTTCTCATAAAAGTAAAAATGGTCGCTTGATGTTGGAAAGTAGTGTTTTCAAATGTAGGAGCTAGAAGAATGTGGTGCTGGGTAGGCATGTCTGCCAATTTAGACCTTGGAACTTAATAACTTTATAGTATTTTTACTATTATACCCTACACTATGTTAAGCCTGAGGAAAAACGAGAGGACACCAGGCAACTTGGTATAATGGGAACAGTGTCTTAATTCTGAGATTTTTAAGATAACATTTTTCTAAACTATACTTTTGATCAGCTCTAGTTTATAGATCTTAGATATCTGGGGGTGGGGGAGAGCTTCAGTTTTCACCTTAATAAAATCTTTAATTCATTTAAGAATCTATTTGAACAAAAGCCTGTGTGGTCTCATTTTCTTTCCCTGTCAATCTGTGTTATTTTCAGGGTGAAAGGTAATTTTGACCATAAACATGGTTTCCATCACACATTTCTAATTTTAACCTATTTGTCTCTGTTTGATTTACATTGGGTCTAGAGCAAATTAACTATTGTGAGCTTTTATTGAAAATTAATTAGGTGGCTAAAGTGCCCATGGCAGACTCTGCCAGTACATGTTTCTCTCTGAGTCGCCAGCCTTCTCCAGTTAAAACACCTAGCAACTTAAAAAAATCCATAAAATGAATGATATAATTAGTTCCAGAGTGGAACCCAATCTCTTTGAAATCAGATGCTTTCTTCTAGTGCTGAAGGGCCATGCTATAGCAAGCATTTTATGGTATCAGGGGATTTTCCCAGGGGGGAAGAGTAGCTCATTCTAGCTGAATCACCTCACATGACTTACAAAAGATGCCCTTGTAAGGACACCTATATATAAAGGCGTTTTATATATAGCTGCATCTATGACCTGAATCCTAAGTCAAAGCAAGGAGAAAGGGGAAAGCTAGTTTATAATACTGTAGAGATAAAAATTAAAAAAAAAAAAAGCTACTTAGGTTGGAAAATAGACTCCTTGAATGTGTGTATGAGGAGAGAGAGAGAGAGAGAGAGAGAGAGAGAGAGAGAGAGAGAGAGAGAGAGAGAGAGAGATTTTATACTTAAGGAAAGCCAGGATGTAAATGTGATTTATTGTATATAGTTCCACAACATTAAAATGAGTTTTTATTTTCTATGTATGCTGCTTCAAAGAAGAGCTCTGTGGGCTCATAAAAATGCAGAGAACAAATAGGGGCCTCTAAGTCCAATTTATATGCCATGCCCACTGTGCACTGAGACACATATAATCTGTAAAACGTCAGCTTCAAAGTTCTACCGAGATCGGTGTTAACCCTGACCTCTGGCCCCACCGCCTCTGGCTGGGCTTGCGTGCTTTCTTTACCAGCTGTTTTAGATAAATGTGTTCCATTTTTAAGAGATTGTCTCAGGGTTTTTTACATGAATAGTGGTAATATTATTAACTCTCACTGGAGAAACCACCTTTTCTAAGAGGGCTTTACAGAGGGACCAACCATTTTATGCCCCATGCAGAGAGTTGTGGATTAATAAATATGTCATTGTACTAAAAATATTTAAACAACACTGGGAAAAAAGAGCAAGGCACATAACAAAAGGAAAGCATATTAGTAGTGTTTCCTGTCAAAATACACAGAGGAAGCACTTTATTTGGACCATTTTCTCCATAAAGAGACATGGCGGGCCAAGATAAACACAGTGAAGGAATCTGGTTTATCCCACTTTGGAGATTGGAGACCATCAGCTCAACCAATGTTATAAGACCAAAACCAGGTTTTCTCTCTTGAGGCTGCTAAGTCAAGCCATCAACAGAAGCAAGCAGATAGGCTTAGTGGATCAATATCACACAGTTAAGTGGTACACACGATTTCTTACATGGTTTAATGGAATGATTCCCTAATTAGGATCAATAAACAGAAAATTCAGAGCAACATACATAAAATTTTAGTGTAGAGAATTTACCCAACCAAGACTATAAACAAAGATTCCAGTCAGAGTCTGGGGACATTTCTCCATTTCAACAGAACAAAGTAAATCCTGAATTACTGTTTACTGAGTGCTGCCTGGATGAAACATAGTTCTTGATGTGGACAGTGATTTTGAAGACAGAGAAAAAGTATAATTTCCACTAACCCTAAAGCATCCACTTTCCAGGATCAAAAAGCCAGTCAGACTTCACAGGGATGAGCATTGTCATCAGGAAGAGCAAGCACAGAGGGAACTAAAATTATGATAGAACCTGGCGCAGCTTCACTGAGGAAGATACGCCCTAAAATCAAGTCTGATTAGCAACTGATCAGACCCAGGTTAAATGCAACTGGGAAATAAAATGCTAAGTGAGACAGAGCGCAGAAATGATACCAAATAAAAACATATTAGAGTACCCTTTGGTCTAAAACAGACAGTGTGAACGTCCTGAAGACAGAAAAGGAGCAGGGGAACCAATTTAACTCACTCCTGGTCACTTTTTACCAGCTCTCAGTGTCCCTCATCTAGAAATTCTGGCTGGTACCCATTTTGACAAGTCATGGAACTATGATTTGTGATATGTTAAAAATTTAAGAAGATGACAGAAAACGTTACAAAACCCTGAAATTATCACAACCCTTTCAAAGCCACAGGCATTTGAAATCGGAGCCCACATTCTTACAATTAAGCTTTATGCACTGGGATAGTTTGGAATTCTTTCGTGTATAGAGACTAACATCATTTAGACGAAATAAGCCATAATTAGTTTTTTTTAACATGAGAAAAATAGATATTCTCAAAATAGATAACACTGTCACAAACCACTAAAGGAATCATTTTGAAAGGGTGGATATGCCTATTCTAGGATATCATATTATTATAAATTTGGCACCCCCAAATGTGTTACTCAAAAGTATTAAGTCTACACCAGGTGAGAAGGTTGTTTTTGAAGCTGATCCTGTAGAATTGTTCCTTTTAAGTGGCTGCTTTCATGAACCAGCCAGTATTTATATATTATTATAAAGATAATACCCGAACTTACCTCACAAGGGTGTTTTGAGAATTAATTAATGTTTGCCAAGTATTTTGAGCTCTATAGATGAAAGGTGATGGAAATGCTAAGCAGTATTATTATCTTCATCTATATTTGAACTTGCCTCTTATAAGACAATCTTTTATTTTTAAGATAATAATCTCTTCTTTGGGGAGAAAAGGCAAAAATTGCTTCATGTACAATAAAACTCTCATAAGGAGGGCAGGTGTGATTATTAGGATTTGGCCTAAAGAATAGATTGAAGCCAATGGCAAACTTCAAAAGAACGCATTCTCAACTCCCAAGACCTCTCCTGGGAGTCCCACGAGTGTCAAGTTCATCCTATGATCCCTGCTGAGATATGGCCAAATGTAAAGGCCAGGACCAGTTGGGTGTTTACCTGGCAGATAAATAACAACCCAAACCCGTTCCATTAACCTCTTTGCAGCTAGGTGTTCACGAGGTCCACAATCTGCTTACTGAAGAGAAAGATACTCCCTTAATCCTGCCACGAGGTTAAAGGACAGCATTGAGAAATTGATCTGACTAAACCAGTTAGCTAAATTGGCTTGAAAATAATCGATTTTGCTCTGGGTCCTCAACTCTAACTTTAATCCTGGTCAGTGCAGTGAGAATAGTTGCCTTAGATCTCCATGGGCCTATCTGTGAGTGTGTGGGGCTGTAGTATGAAGAAGGAGCAGTGCAAATCTCAAGATCCTACATAACTCAGAAGCCTTCTCCCCACCCCGCCATAGAGTGTGCACGTCTCACAAGCAGGGGATGGGTCTTAAGTATTAGCATCTCTTCCAATGGGCAGGTACAGAGCTGGTGAAGGAGGAACTCATGTTGCACTAAGGATGGGTCAAGGGTGCCTGTCTATACCAGGATGGCCTCTAGAAGAGCGGTCTGAAATTCTCTGGAGGGGGTTCCAAGCCAGTCCTTTGGTAGAGAGAACCAGAAACTTTAAAATTGACTCATTTTTATTCTTGCCCAAAATTAAAGCCTTGCCTACCAGCAATGATTTTCCTCTCAAAAACTGACATGTATGACTGCCAATCTTTTACTATGGTTTTTGAGAATCATTATTTTCTATGTCTTCATCTCTAAGACTGAACATTTTCATCTAACACTAAGTGGAATTATTCTGGAGTTTTAGAATCACTAACCTATATCTGAATGCTAAAACATCAGAGAGACTAACAGCTCCCAGTGGGAAGGAAAAGTGTCTTTTTCAGCTTCTTATATTCCTCAGTATCTAGTATAGAGTTTTGCACATAGAAGAGGAAGGAAGGGAGCAAGGGCGAGAAAAACAGAGGAAGCTATTTGAGGTTTAGCTCACTTTCAATAATTAAACCTTGTATTCATTGAGCATTTACTGTGGGCCAGCTACAGTCTAAGCCAGGAGTATCCAAATTTTGGCTTCTCTGAGCCACATTGGAAGAAGAAGAATTGTGTTGGGCCACATATAAAGCACACTAATAATAGCTGATGAGCTAAAAAAAAAAATTAAATCACACAAAAAAATCTCAAAATGTTTCAAGTTTATGAATTTGTGTTGGGCCACATTCAGTCGTTCTGGGCCACATGAGTGATTGCATAAGCTTGGTCTAAGAACTGAGTATAAATCCTCACAATAACCCCTGAAATGAGCACTGTAAGCAACTCCATTTTCCAGAGAAGGAAACTGAGGCTTAGGACATTTAGAAAATTTGCCCAAAGTTGCCTAACTAAGTGGCAGAGTCAGATGGGAAGTCAATGTGATTGGACATTTTGATGTGAGAGGCAGTAAACTAAAATACCAGCCCCTTCTTTGCCATGCCCCTGAAACAGTATGTAAAGAGGACATTGCAAAGCAGAGCAAGTCTTAACACATGAGGATATATGCTATATAGTAAAAGGAAACTTATTATTTTTTAAAAAGCACCTACCTTACAAATTAAGGACCAAGGAATTCTGAAAATATCCAAATCCTACCATTGGCTAAGAGAAAACGTTGGGCAACATGTGTCCGATATTTTGGGGGGAGGGTAGGGGAATGTTTTTGACTCTATTGACCTATCTCAAACACATCCCTTTTGCCCAGGCAGTTCTGAAAACTCGGTCTTGAAGTCTACCATATGCTTTCAGGTTTCTCCGAATTACACCTGATCGCAAAGCAGATACATTCCCGCCCGTGCA